>JBCJKH010064279.1:0-55037 GCA_039877255.1 Loriculus beryllinus
ATGCAAAAGTTGTTTGAGGGGACAGTCTTGACTGCCCACAGTAGTTACAAGAGGGTCAAGTTCAGCAGGCTCGGAAGGATCTTATTAGTGTCTATAGAAGGGAGGCTGCAGAGAGGACAGAGCCAGGCTGTTTTCAGTGATGCACAGTGAAAGAACAAGAGGCAGTGAATGGAAACCTTAATGAACATTTTTTTACTGTGAGTGTGTTCAAACACTGGAACAGATTTCCCAGAGAGCTTGTGGAGTCTCCATCCTTGGAAGTGTTCAAAACTGATTCAACATGGTCCTGAGTAGCCTGCTGTAGTCAACCCTCTTTTGAGTAGGGGAGTTGGACTAGATAATCTCCAGAGACCCCTTCCCATGTCTACTGTATTGTTATTCTGTTTTTAGTTAATCCCTGTTCCCCAAAGGCTTTCAGATGAGTTAGCTTGTAATGCAGTGGTGTGAACAATTAGAAAAATATATGTATGGCTTGAAGCCTTATGATTACATCAGATTTCTTGTAGTAGAGTGAGACTAGTGCAAAGTACTTAATATGTACTTCATGTACAATATTTTCTTGATAGCTCTTGATATTTCTTTTGTATGTGGTCACTTCTGACTGTTAAGTACATCCTGCTAAAAATAGGTATAGAACACTGACAATTTTTAGGTTGTTGTTTTGGTTTGGGATTTTTAATGATTAATTCTAGGATTTCAAAGCATTAAAATTGTTCTGGCTTTAATTACAGCTAACATTATAGTAGGCTGGAAACATGCTAGTAGCTGTTGCTAGGTCATAGAATTATACATTACTCATTTACTGATGAGAAAATATGAGTCTTGTCCATTCATTGACCCACATGAACACTAGTGAAGAAAATCTTACCTGAGATGTATGGATAAAAAGGGAGACAGAGGCTTACAGTGTAATAAAATTGGGACTGTAGACTTAGTAACTATCCAGTAATAACTTCTGCAGGTAAAGTAATATTTCCTATGTGATGTATTCAGTTTGGTCTAGGGGTAATGGTATTTCATCAGATGGCCTTCAACTTTCTTGGTGTTAAGGGGCTGAGGGGAGAGAGTGCCATCTCACTTCAAGAACAGATGGATCCTCAACCTTATTCTTTCATGGTTTCATCCTAGTTTTGCATGATCAGTGGGCAGGATCTCTTCAGAGTGCTGGGGGTGTAGCTCTTCCTCTAGGATATGCTGTCTCATTGCTTGGCTGCTGCTTTCTGATAGATTCTCACTAGGGTCACAGGCTGTTGTTTTGCATCAATTTGCTAACAAACGTCTTTCTCTTGTAGTAATGTGCATCCTCTTTTGACCAAGGTAGTGTTAGGGCCTTAGGGAGGGAAAGGCTTTTATGCCCTCCCTGCTTTTCAGCTATGCCAGTGTGTTTCCCCACAGTTTCACCTTGTCTTCATCTAAACTGAGACTTTGGTCTTTGTGAGAAGAGTAGGGGAATGGAACTGCCTCAAGTGCATTATTGCAGTAGAAACTGCTATTAATCTTAATCCCAAAAGGTACCAGAAAAAGGTTGGAGATAGGTGTCATTTAGATTTGGAGAATGAATGCGTTAATATCCAGTGGAGTAAACTTTAACATTATTTTGCAGATATGGATGTTAACAGGAGATAAACTGGAGACAGCAACTTGCATTGCAAAAAGCTCTCACTTAGTGTCTAGGACTCAAGATATTCACGTTTTCAGACCCGTAAGTATAGTTCCAACTTTTTTGTTGGTTCATCAAAGGACAACTAATAGCAATGCTGCTTTATTTGACTAGGAGTTGGCTGCTTGTTGAAAATTGATGGGTTATTGTACTGAGTGTCATAATGATGGTCAAGACAGTAGTACTTAGGTTGTTATTTAAGGATGTAGATTACAAAGCATTGCTTCTAGAGTGCTTGTGTCTAGATATGCCGATACGCTACAGAAACATTTGTAGCCTTGTTTGAGTGACCCAAGTTCATCATACATTTTATAATCTTCACTTAGAAAATGGATATAGTAAGGTACCTCTGCATAATGATGGAGAAGGAGTCTATGTGAGGAGCTGAGCCAGTAGGAAAGACTGTCTAGTGGGAATTTAGACTATGTGAATGGGGTTTTTGCTTGTTTGAGAATTTTCATTAATAGAATGCTTTAGACTCAGGCAAAATTAATCCTGAATTCAGCTGGGGTGCCAACATCCTCTCTATAGATATAGTTGAAATCAGCATGAAAAAAATTGATTTTTTTTGGGGTTTCATTATATATATTTGCATTATTTTTAACACACTGTTCAAGATGGTTGTTAGGAAGGTAAACTGAATATCTTTTTCTGTACATTTTGGTTGTAGTTGCATAACATCAACTTTATTGATGCCAAACAAAAACAGATTTTCCAGACTTTGATGCCATGTGATCAGACATAATATGTCTGTGTTTGTTCTAAATGAACCACTTGCACCTACAGAAATAATTATATGAATATAATTTACATGTAAATGTAGTTTCTTCTGAAGCATCAGAATGGCAAATTGGGCCCTGCAGACTACTATTTGCAAGTAAATTATTAATGCTTCTGATAAAACTTCAGATCAATTTTTGTTGACCTTTCCATGTTGTAACAGCACAAATTAAGTCTTCCTGAACAAAATCTATTTAGTTGAGTCAGATTTTTATTTTCATTACCTTGACTGGTAATAAGAAATCAGCATAAAACTGTGTTAACTTAGAAAGTTTTAAATTAATTGGAAAATGGATTTATACTGAATTATTTCTGTGGCTGCATTTGTTGCAAAGAAATAACCACTAGATGAACATAAGAAAATACCAAACACTAAAACTTTTATTTTAGTTATAAATTAGTAAATGAAAAATTATGTACTGTTTTGCCTAAAAAAAAAAAAAAGGGCACTTTTTTTAACACTTTTCCTTTTTATCCTTAGAAGTCTCACCTTCTTAATTTTGTAATGAAATTAACTGATATATTGTTCTAGAGATACTGCAAATTAAAAAAGAAAATACCTTTGTTAGGTGAAAGAACACAGAGGGCAGTTACTGCTCCTCAGTGTGCACCAAGTGCTGACGTCTCTTAATTTCTGTAATGCAAAAAGTTTATAATCGGTCATTGAAATCCATGGTTCCTTACAGTTTGCAGGGAAAGAGCTTTCTCTTGACACATTTAATTGTGGGAAAGGAAAAAAATAATCTGAATTGGGGCACATGTATGGGGGGTTCTGTTTTCAGGTGCTTTTTAATGTAACTCAAATTTTACGTTTAATAAAGCCCATCTGGAGGGAGAAAGGTCTTTGGACTCCGTCTGATTCTGCATAGTAGTGGGCCAAAGTCAGAACTTCACGTTCAGTGTAATTAAGACTCATCTATTTTAAAAGCTATTTCATCAAACTGCTGACAGAGTCAAATGAGAAGTGTGATCAGAGTTTGTGTTTTATTCTGTTCTTGCAGTTTTGTCTTCCACGATAGCTCTAAAATACATTGATCTTCTATTGGAAAGAAAACCGAAACTGCAGTCTCCTCAAAATCTGCTTATAATTTACATCTTTCATGTTCTGTGTGTTCTAGCTCAAAATGTTCCAAAATCTGTATGGTTATCTTTGATCATTTTTGCATTTCATAGCTGGGACTTTCTGAAACAATAATTAAGTAAATGAAAAAAATAAAAATATAAATTTGTGATGTAGTTCTTTTGTATTATGCCACTTGATCCTGCTTGCATACTCGTGCAAGATCCAAAAGGATTAGTAGTAGTGAGCATTTTCAGTGCCTTTGAAGTCTGTGCTTATTTAACCAAACTGGAGGAACTGTTAACATGAACATTTTGCGTTATTCTAAGAACATATTTTACTGGTTAATAAATGTTTTGGAATTTGTTTGGTTTCTGTTTGATTGGTTGGTTTGGGTTTTTTGGTTTGTTTTTTGGCTTTTGTTTTGTTGGTGGTGGGGTTTTTTTCTGTTCTTGCTCTGCCAAGATGGAAGAACTTAGGTCAGCTTGAACTTATAATATTTTAGTGTCATGAATTCATTGTTTTTAGCCCTGGTTTACTTTAGTGAGGAACCAGTTAAGCTGACTACATAGACTTCCCTTGTTTGAGGATTACTTTTCAGTCCATAAGATCCAAGGCTTTTAGTCACGTCCCATGGTTTGCATGGGGATAAAACACATGTTGAAGAACCGAGGCCCTCTGGGTATGAGTGCTCAAAACCTGATTTATTTAGGCAGGATTTTTGAAAGAATATAATAAAATCTCTTAATTGAGTGCTTTCTATTGAAGGTTACCACTCGAGGAGAGGCTCACTTAGAGCTAAATGCCTTTAGGAGGAAGCATGACTGTGCCTTGGTGATATCTGGGGATTCACTTGAGGTAAGAACTTGTTTTCTGTCAAATTGTATTTATCTATATGCTTATGTTCAAAAAGCAGAGTATCAGTGCCTTCATGCTTTTAAACCTTTTTCCAGTATTTGCCCATATTTAAGTTGTCCTTAGAGATACTTCTGTTTTTCACTGAGTGCTAATTGGAGAATATATGTTCTAAGTGGGAAAATGTTACTGGTTCTCTGGTCTCCTGTATGGTAACAGAATGGAATTTGTATGCAGCATGCTGTTATCTCTTCTCTTAACCCCAAACCATGTTGGATGTCACTTTAAAGTAATAAAGCTGTAGTTAGGATAACATGGCTTTTTGTCTCCCAGATGGATGTTATGCAAGCAAATTTTCATGAAAGAATTATTTATACTGTGTTTCTGTGTTGGATCACATACTGTGTTTTTTTAATCATAAGCAAATGTGAATGTATCTTTTTATTTAGGTTTGTCTGAAGTATTATGAGCATGAATTTGTAGAGCTGGCTTGTCAGTGTCCTGCTGTAGTATGCTGCCGATGTTCCCCCACACAGAAAGCTCATATTGTGAAACTGTTACAGCACCACACTGGAAAACGGACGTGTGCAATAGGTAACTGGTGGCACAATCTTCATTTGCAGTAGCTAAAATCTGTCATCAACTTAAGCAGTAGATGGCACTGTTGAGAAGTAGTTGAAACAAAACCAAAGAGAGATTTCTTTTATCAACAGCCAAGTGTTATGTAGCTGTAGCAGAAAGTGCCATTCCGTAAGAAAGATACGGTTATCTTCTTTATTCCTCAGGAACAAGTCTTGATTGCTAAAGTAATTATCATCCATAGATTAACTGTAAGAATTGAAAGGTATATAAGAGGTTTCTAAAATACTGTAAGGCTCTGAAGAGCTAAATATTGCGGTGACATTTTTCAGGTGATGGAGGAAATGATGTCAGCATGATCCAAGCAGCAGACTGTGGAATTGGAATTGAAGGCAAGGTAATGTTAACATTTCCATTGTCAAATATGTGCCACATAGTAACATAGAATTACAAGCTTTATTCTTGAACTATGCCGTAAGATGATAAAATTGCTTAGTCTTTGAACTAATATCTTCCTTGCTTATATGTCTTATGCTTTATCTTCTTAAATACAAAAAGAAAGAAAAGCAGAAAGCAGCATAGGTGTTTCTGTGTAACATTTACCTGAAGGAAGCAGGATAGAAGCTTAAATTTACTTGTTGCAGCCACTGCATCTTAGAATACACAAACAAATGTCCTTTGTGTCTCATTGCAGAGTTGATTTTTGAATCAGGAGGAAACTTAAGTTTTAAAGTTAATTATCACTTAGAATTTTGAAATCACAAACATCTTTTACACTGCGTTTCATATTTGGAATATTTTTGTTTGTTCTAGGAGGGAAAACAAGCTTCCCTAGCAGCTGACTTTTCCATCACACAGTTTAAACACATAGGTAGGCTGCTGATGGTACATGGTCGAAACAGTTACAAAAGATCAGCAGCACTTGGTCAGTTTGTCATGCACCGAGGCCTTATTATTTCAACTATGCAGGTATTTAAAACTTTGTTTTGTGAACAGTTAAGATATGTCTGTCTTTGAAGTGTCACAACATCTCAACAGTACTGTTATTACTTTTCTTTATCATAATGTTTTGTATGTAGAATTATATTAAATACGTGTAATTATCTGCTTTTTGCAGGCTGTATTTTCATCAGTCTTCTATTTTGCATCTGTTCCCTTGTACCAAGGATTCCTAATGGTAGGGTAAGTCAAAACCAACAGTTACGGTATCTCGTAACCATATATAGCAAACTAACTTGTTAAACATCATGTAGTTGGTGTCTGCCATATTTTTCATACATTTATATATGAAACGTACGCTACCAAACCTGGGCTGAATCTACAAAGAGAAGTCAAACTTAAGTTGAATATGCCCTATATGGGGGGAGGGGGAATAAAGTCTCATTCTCAGTTATCTGTAGAGAGGGATCTGTATAGCAGTTAGATGAAGGTACCATATGACATTTCTCACACACGGACTGAAAACAACAGAAGTCTCCCAAACCAGTTTCAGCTGTTACACAGATTGCCGTATAAGTCTTAGTGAGAATCAGATTTTTCTGTTAAAAATGGAGTTGAAGCTCCTGTGAAATTTTCTCTGAGAGTACACTACCCAAATCTGCGACATAGATTTCCATTCAGGTGAATGTATGCAAAATTAGGAGCATCCTGGTCTTGTTGTAAAAGCTGCTTTAGTAATACAGTTCCCAAAGTCATACAGCTGAGGGATATGCATATATTCATGTTTGTCCTTGCGCTCTGCCCCTTCTGCCCTAAGAGCTGCTTATATTGGTTGTAAACAATAACAGTCTAAATCAATAGTAACTTAAATCATAGTCAGATCAAGGTGTGATTACACCAGACTTTGCAGAGGCAAGCAGCAGACCTCTTGAAAATGTTTGTAATTAGTTTCAACGTGTTCTAGGAAACTAGTACTAAAGTATACATCTGACATGTGCATACTAAAATCCGAAGCCACTTACAGAGCTGTTAAGACTGTTGTTCATCCACCTGCTTTTAACATGATGTCTGGAATAGAGTGCTTGGGGTCTTTTTCTTCAGTTTTCATGCCATTGCCTGTGGATTAATTTAAGCATCAGGTCTTTGAACTAGTTGTCCAAAGTGTAAGTGCACAAGGAGAGCAGTAGCAGATACAGAAGAAATAAATGTGTTTCCTGGTTTTGAATGTATAAAAGCTCTGTAACTTCTCATAACTGGCAGCTCTCAGCAGCAAAAGAGCAGGTTGCGTGTGTAAAGCTGTTTTAGTAAGCTGCTTCAATATGTAGAATCAGTCTAATTCCACTTACATAAAAGTAATAATTGAACTCAGTTTAAAATCATATCATACAGAAGTGTCAATTTATATTCTTTCCTTTCACCTAGGTATGCAACCATATATACTATGTTTCCAGTCTTCTCTCTAGTATTGGATCAGGATGTGAAGCCAGAAATGGCATTGCTATATCCAGAACTTTATAAGGATCTCACAAAGGTATGAATGTCCTTAGTGCTCAAATTATGAACAAAACCAAATGCTGAAATCACCACTGTGCAAAACTGGAAATTCTTACAATCATTTCATTAAGGTATGCTGTGCAAGATAGATGCAGAACTAATGTAATGCAGACTTTTGTACTATGAAAATTAGCCATGGTACCAACCGTTCCATTTAGTTTGATTAATACATTTGTTAAGTCACCAATGGTTGGACTGAAGTAAATCAAGCATGAAGGTGTGTTGTTAATGTAAAAGTTACTTTCAGTCTGGCTGCAGGATCTCTGATCTGGAGTTATTTATGCTTACTTTTTCACAGCTCCTTTTTTCCTTTTTAAATGGTAGATTAATCGATATATTATTTTTTCCCATAACCCCTAGAAAGTATTACTAACAAAAAAGAAAAAAAAAGAGAATGTGGAGTAACTGGAGAGTACAGTTCAGTGCATTGTCTGGGGAAGATGATGATCACTAAATGATTATGGATGAGTAGTATAAAAAGTTATTTATGTGCTATATTTGACTCACTATTACAAAGTAATCTTATTATGAGTGATTATTACAACAGCTTATGATCACACTGCCTTAGTCAGCGTGACACTGAGGCCTACATATTTTTGCGCATCATTTTTCAAATTATGGACTCTAAATGCAACTCTCTACCAATGGTGTTCAGCTAGTGTTATTCAAACACGTGCTGACGTGGACTATAACTGTATTCCTAGGAACTGGCTTCTTTTCTAGGATATGCTAGTGATGAAAATGCCTTTCAGATCTTTAAAAGAATAAGATACATCAGCACAGGTCATTGACACTCCAGTGCATGAAGAGAAAATTAGCAAGGTTCAGAGAGACAGGTGTGGCCAAATAGCCTGCAGGACACACTGATTCACTATTACTGTTACTGTGGCTCCTACAGAGTTACAGCTGGAAAAGCTGATGAAAATTTGAAAGTTAAAAGGGCTTCCTGCTTTCATCTGAGAATTATTCAAAGCCTGTTATGCAACATTCTGTAGAAGCTCAGGAGTGATTTTCCCTTCCAGTTCCATAAAGGTGAACCAAAACACTTATTTCACAAATGTCAGTAATTGGGAGCTATGGATGAAGGTAGAAACAGTGTCCAGCACTCAAAGGAAAATGAGTAGACATTCATGGGAGGAAAAAAAAAAAAAAAATGAAAGTAAATGAATCTAATGTTTCTTCGTGCTTGTCCAAGAATTTTTTCAGATGTGTTTGGTCTGCCGCCAACATTCTAGACCATATACAGCATTATGAAAATGTCTTTAGCATCTTGCCATGAACTCTCTCCATCCAAGAATTTTAGCCTCAACTGAAGTAATAGAAAGAGTAAACTCAGCACTTTCTAATGCAGTGAACCACAAAGTGCTGATTTTTGGGTGTTCTGGGCTGATCAGTTCTTTCGTGGCAAAATGGTTGCTTCACTTGCCGTTTTATCCTTTTAAATGTGTATCCTTTCAACTCTGTGGCTCTAACATATTTCTTCCACACCCTCACAGACTGCGAGTCATATGCACATGTACAGCATTTATTCTTTGATTTATGCATGTTTCAATCTATAACATTCACAATCACAAAAAGATTTAAAATGTAACTATTTCAGCAAGTAACTAGTACTAAATAGTTACTTTCTGAGAACTTACAGTAGTTATGTGTTTATGAATGCAAATAGACAGTTTATCCAGCATTTAGAACGACTAGTAACTACAGTCTTGTTTGAGGTTTAGGTCAGTAGGTACACAGTGCTATCTTTCTTGAAGACCACATTTTACAAAACAGGCATAAAACTGTTTTAAATAAAAAATAAATTAATTTTACTGTAATTATCCCTCTGAAAACCAGGCAGAGCACTGCAAGCTAAAGTATCTTTGATGTTTAAGGCCTTAACTGGCCTATCCCCAAATTTAGACTTTGTGTGATTTCTGTACAAGTTTGTAGTGATGAATCACAAAAACAAGTAGAAGCTTTTTAGCCTATGTTACGTCAAAGACTCCTTATTTTACTTGTAAAGTCTCTCTAATGATTAACTTTTAAAAATATATGAACTGAGTAGATTAATATTATTTTAAGTTGTGTCTAATTGGCCTCTCACTTGTTTCCTTTAGGGAAGATCTTTGTCATTTAAGACCTTCCTCATCTGGGTTTTAATCAGTATTTACCAAGGTAGGAGAGAGTCCTCATTTTAGTGAACTGAGAATTTTTTGTCTGCTTTTGCCAATACTGTTTTTCAGCTGCAGGTTGAATTCCCAAAGCTTAGCATTTCATCAGCAGTTACATATATATTGCTTTTTGTTTATCTTGTAAATCAATATTCCCATAGTGTGCCAAGCCTATTCAAAACACGGCACAGACTGGTATTTTTGTTGATGCATATCACCTAAAAAAGAAGACATGTTTTTAATTAAAGGCTAATCCAGAAAAATTTTAATGAGTGCTTATCATATTGCATATATTTACACAGTAATTTTCTTTCATGGAATGACAGAAGCACTGTTGAAGAAATCTGAATTATGTGATCAGTTAAAAGTAATTACACTTTCAACAACATCTCATTTATTTGTAGCACTTGACAAAATGAGGTTAATTAACAGTTCATCAGATATTTTGCACCTAAAAGGTGTTTAATAGTTTAATTTCTTTACAGCTTTACTTTGGTTGTTTTGTTTCATGTGCACCAAATACAGTAATATCACTTCTGTTCTTTTAGAAAGATCAGTCTTGTTACCTTATAACAAATTACTGGGCAAGTTTTCATAATAAGCAAACAACTGTTCAGTTGGCAGCTGTAAAAACCGGTGCACTGAAATTCCACTTCACAGTGTATTGATAATTTTGTGTACCTTTCCTAGGTGGTATTCTGATGTATGGAGCCCTGCTGCTTTTTGAATCTGAATTTGTACATGTTGTTGCCATTTCCTTCACTGCCCTAATCTTGACTGAGCTCTTGATGGTTGCACTGACCATACGAACATGGCACTGGTTAATGGTGGTGGCTGAATTTCTCAGTCTTGGCTGCTATGTGGCCTCTCTTGCATTTCTAAATGAATACTTTGGTGAGTAATAGTGCAAGTATTTTAGCAAAGAATTGTTTTGGGGTTTTTTTTTCTCTCTTTTTTTGTCATTAAGAATAGGTGTTGTTATGCTTTGTGAATAAACAGCTTTCTCCAAAAGAAATGAGAATGAGTTGAAATCAGGCTTAATGTTGGGTTGTAATATTCTCTTAACCTTTCCTTCTAGAGTTTGACAATCTTCATTCCTGTTAATATGATTTATCTAAAGTTTACTCAAGCCGCATATGCTTTTTCATCCTTGATCTGATCTTGAAATGGGTATGATTTTCAAAACTCAAGATCTTTCACTGAGGTGGTGAATTCTTTGATATGCCAGACCAGATGGACCTCATTAGATCTAATCCACAAGCTTAAAAGAGTTGTAGTATTGCTAGATTGTGAGGCAGAAGCCTCTTGGGGTAGACACTTCGTATAAGAATCATTGTTTCGTAATTACATTAAGCTTATGTTAAGCTGGCTTTGCTTTAAATTGCTGTATGCCCTACTGTGTTTTAAGATCTTGATTGTTCATAGGTCACAAAATGAAAGAATACTTTTTAACTGTAGAACTTTTAACAGTCAAGAATCTGAGCATCACAGTAATACATATGTATTTTTATGTCAAATTATCCTTCAGCAAAAATAACTATCTCAATGTGATTTTACAAATGTAACTTTTACAGAAATACATATAATGATTTTGGTTATACCTCACAAGAATCCAGCTCCTTCTCTGTGTTTTCCAGGAGCAGATGGCTCCTTCTCATAGCAGAATTAAACTTGTGATAGTAATTTCTAGGAGTCTCATAGTTCTGCTTTTACTCTCTAATGTCCCAAGTGTTCAACACTAGCGTAGTGTATTTATATATTTTTAATCAGTAGATGCTTCACTGCCTGTCCCAGTGTTCTGTTACTTCCCAGATTTCTTGAGAGTCAAATCTTAATGAAGAA
Source organism: Loriculus beryllinus (assembly GCA_039877255.1). NCBI lineage: Eukaryota > Metazoa > Chordata > Aves > Psittaciformes > Psittacidae > Loriculus > Loriculus beryllinus. The sequence continues at coordinate 11,426 of JBCJKH010064279.1, forward strand.
ACAACCCTGCTGGGCTTGTTACTTGTATTGTACATTATTTCAGGTTCGCCAGAGTACATTTTTCTTTTCTCTGACACCAATGCACAGACCTTTAAATAGAAATTACTGGGTTGATTCCTCAGTGTCCACAGCCAAATTACAAATGAAAGGAGCAAGCATGAACACATGCAGGTACTAGTTCTTTGGACCAAACTTCAGGAACTTTGTAAGACAGAACTTGCTGCTTTATCTTTACAAGTCTTTAGTATTGGTGACAGCCAAACCCTTCCATCCTTTGTAGGTGTTGTTCCGTGAGAAACACTGTTCAGTGATGTTCATAAATGTGTAAAAACTACAGAGACTTTGTTTCTTGCAGACTTTTCTGTAAAGGGGAATGCTTTATTGTCCTCATGTATTTGCTGGACAAGTCCAAACAGCCAAGTACATAAATGGTTGCATGGCTTCTTTGCAGCCTGGGGACTTAAATTCTGTATTTTTCATCATAAAGGGTATTGAAAACGGTCCTGTTTAGTGGGCTTTTATAAAGATGTATTTTACTGTGTGATATTCAGCAGTTAATCTTAGGAAATGCATTTCAGCTAGTCTCATTGTTAATGCTTTACTCTTATCTGTCATACTACAGCTGGAGGACAGAACCTTTTTTTCTGCATGTAATGTAGTATAAACTTAAGTGAGGGTTTACAGTTCAAGGTATAGCCAACTTCGTTCATCAGGGAAAACAATCCAGTCCAATAGTGGTTGACTTCGTCAGCATATAAGCTGTTTCTTTCAGTGATGTTATCATCTCCTCCCAGGGAAGCAATGCTATGACAAGGCACTCAAATTAGAATTACAGAAATATTTGATACTTTTTTTTGATTTACAATATTTGATTGATTTACAGTTCTGACTCATGGAAGTAAATCAGTTTTCAGGTTTCTGAGTTAATTGCACTCAATCACCTTATTAGGCATGTCTCTGTGGTATGTTATATAGGCTTTTAGTATGTCTAAGCAGGCTTAGGCTAAAACTGTGTAACAAGTTTATACATTGAAATCTAATATACAAAGTATTTTTAGTGAGTAAAGTTGGAGCAGTAAAACATTACTGCATTTTCTGAAGTGAATTTTAGTTTGCATTAAACCAGTTCTGATCAAGTTGTTTACACAGTAAATTACACCTTGAAGTCAAATGCAAGAAAACTTTTTACCTACTTAGGCTCTTAAAACATGACCAAATTGAAAACCTCTATGTTTTCAAAATGGTTGGCATAATTGCTGTTTAAAATGCTCTGGTTGTGATGTGAAACGCAATAATATTCTGTTTAATGCTACTAACATCTTTTCAATTTCCATTTTGTATAGCTAACCTGTTTGTTTTGTGGTTGTTGTGTTTTTTTTTCTTCACATAACTTGTATCTTCTGTAAATCTATCCTTTAATTTTCATTCTCCCTCTTTGTGAAACAGGTATAGGCAGAGTGTCTTTTGGAGCTTTCTTAGGTAGGTGAAGTTTAACTTGAAGTTTTAAGTCTTTAAAAAGAGTAGTAAATTACTGAATCTACACATCTGTAAATAATGCAAAAAGAAAAAGAAAAAAACCCTAAAACAAACCAAACCCACACCAATTCTTCAGGTTACCTGGGTTCTGAGATCTTTCTGTGAGAAGCATGACCTGACCTGACCAAATACTGTCAAAAAAGTGTCACCATTCTTGTTAATGTCTGTCACAGAAAAAAGAGCTTTTCAATGTGGCCTCTGGCAATATCACTGTATTGTTTTACCCTTAAATTTTTGGGCTCTGGTTTAATCTCTAAGGCTTTAAGAATCATTTGGTCCAGTTGTGAGAGATTCAAAGAAAAACAATCTGAATATGGAACCCAAATTGGTAGCAGAGTTTCTGTTCGGGAACTTGCATTATAGTAGGTGAAATCATTCTTACTAGTAGAAAAGTAAGTTGACTTAACTTTTTATTATGAGGAAGTCTTGCTTTTAAACTGAGATTCTGTTTCCTCTAACATTATTTTGTGCTACAAAACAGCGTAAGAACCACAAAGGAACTCTGAAGTTCCTGTCTAAAGAAAATAGTTGGCAAAAACAAAATGTTGAGGCTAACTTTCTCTTGTTTTGTTGGTTTCCTTTTTTTTTTTTTTAATTTTGCATGGTCTTGAACAATAGCATAAGCAAACAATTAACAGAGTTTTATTGGCTTTGCACTATGGAAGTTCCAGTTTCCAGGTTACCAGCTCCCATTACTTGTTTTCCCTTTTCTGTTTCCGCAGATGTTGCCTTTATCACAACTGTGACCTTCCTGTGGAAAGTGTCAGCAATCACTGTTGTAAGCTGTCTTCCACTTTACATTCTCAAGTACTTGAAGCGCAAATTTTCTCCTCCAAGTTACTCAAAGCTTACCTCGTAAAAGTAATTGTATCCCTATGTTTTTTCACTTGCACCAGTCTGCGAATTGTACATTCACTGTGCTTTAATGTCTATCGGTTTCTGTTGGACAGAAGAAATTTGAAAAAATAAGTGATAAAGTGAATAGAGCACAAAAAGAGGTGGAAACATCTGACAGGTACAATACACGGACATACACTAACAGGACTGTCGGAGATAAACTAAATAGTCTTCATGTTGATTTTCTTTTTTTTTTTTCTTTTCTACTTTCTGTTGCTATGATTATAAAATAAAACTGAATTACCTTTGATTTGACAGTGCTTCTGAATGGTTTCATTGCTACTGTAAAGGATTTTTTCCTACTGTACTAATCTTCTGCAAGTTGAATTGAAAGTTTCATTATTTATTACATAATTTCCCTTCTTTAATTATTACATAACTACCTAATTCAGCTTGTTTCCTTTCATGTCTATATATGGAAAAATTCATTTGTCCATACTTAATATAACACACTTAATACCTGTAAATGCCCATGTCTGTATTAGCAGCTATTATTCCTCATCAGACATTGAGTAATATGCACTATTTGAATTATGTACAGATGTCTGCATAGCACAGTATTATATTAGGAGCTGTTGTCTTACTCTGTTCTGCATTTCTGGCACCGGTTAATTACAGATCTGTGATGCTGACAGCAGTTCTTTAAATGCACATTACAGCCAGGCTGCACAAACACTGTTTAAAAGTTCAGTAATAAATTCTGTACATAATTCCACTGCACCTATTGATCTGTACAGATATCAAAGACATGGCTGCTCAGTAAATATGTTTTAAAATTCTTATTCATTTTGTATTTGTAAAACTGCAAATAGTGTCAAAGTACATTTATATATATATGAGAAGTCCAGTAAACCTTGTATTAGCTAATATGTTTAAATTGCCTTGTAATCTGTTTACTTAGGTTACTCAGGTAAAAGAAAATAAGACAAACACATGAACATTATGGTAGGAAAATCTATCATCTTCCAAGTTATAAATGTTATGTTTTTATAACTTATTTTGGGTGCAGACTTGTTGGAAAAAAAAAAATCAAAACATTCTTGCTTGTTGTAAAATGTCAGAGTTGAGTATTTTGGCTGAGTTATGATACTTTACAGCAGTTGACGATTTGTTCCAGAAACTCATATACTCTGATACAATCTGAAGGGTCCAAATCTTGCATTCTGTGCTGGAAAGTAGGATATACTATTTTAGTTTTCCATCATGATAAAACTTTGCTTTCTCAAGAAGTACATATAATGAAGCTGGCAAGTCTGTTTATCAGTGGAAAGGAACAGCATAATTATCCATGCTTTATTGATTAAATGTTTATGTGTGTGTTTTTAAAAAACACTTAATATGGATGTCATTTTTATGTTTGACTGTATGCCCTTACAACGTAATTCTTTGTTTAATCTCCTATAACTTTGCCCATATGCCATTATTATATTGGATGAGTAATATTTAAGTGATAAATATAACTACTTCCTGGGAGAGCAGAGGAAACTGCTCAGAGCTATTTGGACTCCACCCCGCTCCATTAATTTTTGTTTTGAAAGCTTTTCTTACCAGCTATTTATCTGCCCCTTTTTTTAAAAAAATTTTCATTCTTCATTATAAAAGCAATAAAGCCTAATTTCTACCAAATATTATTAATGGCTATATGTATTAAATAAACTACTGAAGTAGTGTTTCTTTTAATTACACAACATGCAGCCTAGTTTGCTCTGTCCTCTGTAGTCTCACTTCTGCAAAACTCCCACAAGATGTCACTATTCCTGCATACTAGCAGAAGCCTTTCTTCATTTCATGTGGTTTTGGCACAGTATCCCTGGATTGTATTTTTAGTTTAGTCAGTCCTGTGATATTTTTGTTGCTGGTTTGCTTTAATTTCCTGTTTCTCCACAATAAGTGGTAATTACTTTTAATCAATTAAGAAAAGTCACCAGTGTGCAGTTGTTCTGAAACATAGATGATGTTTTCTTAAGACCTTTTTGTCTTGAACATTGTGAGCTCACAACCATATGCGTAAGGTTCAGTAGATAAGCAGAAGCTTAGAGCTGGTCATCCTTCATCTATACATCACATCTTTGTTAGGCAGAAAATGAGTAAAAATCAGAAATTAAGCAGTATAAAAGTGATAGTGTTACTGTAATACAGCTGTATGAGATGTAGTGTACCCATGTGTGCAGAATTTAGAGTGTATGCATATTAATCCTCATCATTAAAACTGTGAGGTTAGTGTGATTGCAAATGTATAGATTCTACACACAGATACATGCCTTTCCAAAGTGGAGTCAGTTCTCTAGAGTGCCTGCTTTCTTGGAATATTTTCAGTATCCAGCAAAGGTGTAGTTTCATCTAGCACTTTATTTTGAAGACTGAAGAAGTCTGATTCAGGTGGCTTACCTTGCTTTTGAGGTTCAGTCACTGTTAAATCTCTGTATACCAGAAGAGTCTGCTTTTTCTATTCATTCATGTCATTCAGCCACAGCCGTGTACAGGGTCGTGCTACCATATTACAGTGGCTTAAAGCTAACAGTATCAATACAGAATTTAAGAATTGTAACATGACGTCTCTTGGTAGAAAACTTTACTGTATTATGGGCTTCAGCACAAAGTAAGCTAAGTACCATCACAATCCCTGGCTCTTAAAACAGATTAGAATGTAACATTTCAGGTGTGTAGGTGAATAAATTGTTTTTTAAGGTTCTAATTCTGTTGTCGTTTCACATTAGTGTACATCATGAGGAAGTCCGGAGCACGAGGTCAGCTTGCATAAACACAGATGTAGGCCTTGGACCTGCAAGTTCTACCTACAAGGACCTTAATTGTATTTGGTATTAAATAAATATTTACTTTTGTGAGCTGCTGTGTCAGATAGCAGATATATTTCTGAAACGGTAATGATGTTGCCTTGAAAACATACTTGGAAATTAATTTCAGAATTGGAACAGCAAGATGTACATAGGAAATACGTCTTCACCAAAGTAACATACATAATAATACTGACCTATTTGGATTGTGTTTAATAAGCATACGAAGTAAACATCTGCTACATTTCCTATGTATTTTGATAGGAGAACACAAGGAAAAGGAGAGATCCTGCAGAATAGTAGTATGGATAATTCTTATATTGGTTTCTTATGATGCTACTTAAGCTTCCTTGTTCGTGTAACTTCTGGAAGACATTTTACTACACAAGATACTAGTTTGCAAATGGAAGCCAAAATTAAATCCTTGCATACTTAACATTAAATCTGTAGCACTCTTCCATGAATGCGAATGTTTACAACAGTGGTTTTGTGTTTAAACTGAGCTTGCTAACATGCCATCAGAATTAAGCTGTGTGTTATCTCCTATTTTCTTCCTAAAATTTGAGTGGTTGTCAAAAAACACGCCATTGCTTTTGTACATACATAGGAAGTGTGTATTAATGAGTAGCATCCACTTGTATCCACAGAGCCAATATGTGTTATAAATGTTCTCCTACCCTGTGTCCACAAGAGGCTGGTGAGCCTAAACGTTTTTCAATCTCCTTTTTACAGCATTTCTGCAAGAAGGGTCATCAGGAACTTTTTCAGACTGGACACTAGTTCTGCAGGTATTTAAGGAAGAATTTTAATATTCACACATGTAGTTAAACAGCTTTTAGTCATGAGGGTCAACTTCTGTACATGAAAAGACAATGATTTCCTTACTTACACCCATTTGTGCATGTTAGAGAGTAGGCCTGTGCAGTACAGTCTCCATACTCCTCTGCAAACCTTACTGCCATCTCAAGGCATTCAGGTAACTTCAAGGAGGAACTGGCCCCAGGTCTTCACCTAGGCAGTGTGTTCCTGGGATCATGCTCCGGGCCTACAATGGTGCACACCTCTGCCTTGCTTATACAGGTACGCTGCAGGGCTTCTTCATCTCTCGAGGTTGGGACTCTTCATGCCTGATCCACCTTTGCGTATTTACTACATGAATGATGGTGAACCAGGCTCAGGTGGGGAAGGACTTACTGTATAGACTGCCTTGGAGGTTTTTAAGATGCACTGCTAACAAAGATACTTCTAAGTGACCTCTTCTCCCGCTTTTGCAGAGCTTTGTATTCACGGGGTTTATGTTGGCAAGATAACATGAAAGAGGCTTGCATGTGTTTCACACTTGCATTCCTTTACCTGTCCAGAGGTATTCATGTGGCTCCAACAGCCCCTGCATGGCGAAGGAATTTAGTCTAGGGTATGTGGAGTCTGGATGGATAGTACTCCTTAGAAAGCAATAGCCGCAGGAGGAGAGGTGGCTGTTCTGCAAAAGCTACTGCTGCAAAAACTTCTTCTGGAGCCTGCTTACTCTTGATAGCCATTTGGAATTGAGCTTCCGTGGAGTTTCTCCTTATTTTTACTGGCTAGAGGGGAAAGAATTGGGCCAGCAGTCTCTTATAATGCTTAATTTAATAACCTTTCTCTTTCTAGGCTGTTATAACTCAGTTGAAACTTGAAGGCAATCAAAAAAGCCCTTCAATATGTTAGCCCCCTGTAGGGAGGAAAATCAGTACGAGTGAATAAAGACAACACAGATCGAACATTGTATATAAATAAACAGGAGGTGCAATATCTTTAACACTGTGTTAAAAAGCGTAGGAATTCCTTTTGTAAACAAAACACACTTAAAGTGCGCTACTTCCCAACAAGCATTAACTACCCAACAGATGCCCTCAGCAGGGTTCACAGCTGTTATTACGAGTGGGAATTTGCTCAGCCAATTGCCAACAAAATCCTTCTCAAACAGGGAATTGCACTCAAAGACCTATTTGCTACTTCATCGACCAAAACCATAGTTTTGATCAAAATGTTTCACAGCAGAAGTTGTGAAAACCGGATGCCTTGAGCAAAATGAGAGAGCGCTCCACAGCTGAGTTGACAATTCCACTTCATTCTGCTATTCCTGACCAGGTTTTAGCCAAACTGTAGCTAAGATTTCTCCTGATCGTTGTCTCCTCTTATCCTCCAGCATGCTTTCAACTTTAGATTGTAATTAGCAATGGTAAACCCCTAAATTGCTCAGAAAAAAAAGGTTTGTGGAATACTTAGTCTTTTTGCATACTGAGCTCTGAGAAAATTTGTCATCTGCTTTTAAAAGAGGAGATACTGTTTTCTGTAACTATGATGCATGATAAGTACTCATGGCCCTGCCTTTATTCTTACAGCAGTAAACTAATTCCTCATTTCTTGACGAAAGTAGTAAGGATGAAAAGAGCTTTAGTTATAATGTTCATGTAGCTTTAAGCAAGCAGTACACAAAATAGACCATTGTAATTCTTATTTGTAGAACTGCTTTCCATTGTTTCTCTATAATGTACACATCTAGTTTTTTCCATGGGCCCTCTGTGTTTTGCTCTAGTTCTAAGCATGACTTTGATTTTACAAAGTAAACACACGTTGTGTGGAAGCAAATTATAGATAACTACTTCAAAAGTCTGTTGAAAATGAATTCCTGGCTATTTGGGCTGGAAGGTTGGGGGATGTTAATGGATGAGCAGACCTACAAGGAGTAAGTACATGTACATATGTTTTGTATTTATTGCAATCATCCATTGCCTATTTGAAGGAGAGATCTGGGAATTATCAGTCAAGATGCTCCCTTGGGGAAAACCTCTATGCTGTGTGTGTTCACTAGAGGAAGATGAGCTGTTGTCCCCCCTGTGTGTTCCTGCCTTCTCTTTCCATTGAATTCCAAATTCATCTGCATGAACGCAGCTTCTCATTCCCAGAGTACCTCCTGCCTTTGTCAGGATACTGACTCTTCCATGACAGTGCTTGGAATGTAAGTTTGTTGCTTACCTTGATGCCAGCTGAATGGAGTTTATCCTAGCTGTAGGAGGTAATTTTTCCATCTCATGAGCAAGATGAATGACAAAGGCTTGGGTCTAGTACATATTTGTCCCCATCCAAATGCAACTAAAGCAGTTGTAGATAATCTCTGATTGAAAAGAAGAGGAGAAAGAACAAAAGTGGGTAAAAGAAAAAACCCAAACCAACGAAAACAACAAAACTAACCAAACATACACAGTTCCATCAAATTCTAAGAAGGAGCTGAAGGGAAACAAGGTTTAATGACACTGAGACTTCTACCCTGTGGCTGTAGTAATTTTGCCTTGCTTATAGGTCCTTTCAATTTTTGGCATGAACTTTTTCATGTGAGAAAATGTAAAATATTTCAAGTTATTGAAAAAATAATAACCTGATTTTAAAAAAAAATATCCTAGTTGGAGGCCTTCTCATTACCTTCCAACCTGCGTGTGGCTAGTTGTAATTCTGGTAGGTCCTCTTACATTATGCTTGTTATTAGAATAGATGGAGGGTTGAGAGCTGAATGCAACATATGAAGGCATCTGTGCAGTTGTTAGGAATTGGATGTTACAGCAAAGGGTGCCAAAATTTAAGAAGTAAGTGTCTTGAAGTGTTTTAAGCTTATGTATATTGTATAGGCTTAGAAAGGAAAGGGGAACAAGAAATCTGCTGCTCCCAGTAACTTTGCTATGCCCTTAACCTGTGCAGACTTCAAAGCAAAAAAAACCCACATGGCAATCTTATTAGGAAAGAAAAGAAAAGAAAATACGCCTTTTAAGACAACTCACACCTGGATGCCTGGAACTAATGAGGGAAATCACGGTTTTAACAACTCATTGCAAGAACATAGGCCTATAAAAAAACTATTTCAGACAGCCAAAATGCCTTGATGCCTTGCCTTTCTACCTAGCTCTGCTATCTAGTCTGGCCCTGCTCACTTTAGAAGAGATTTTCCTGACCTGGTATGACCAGTATGGGCTCTGCTGACATCAAGAGGATCTCTGCACATTTTGTCACATTTTGCCACGTTGCACGCGTGTTGTGTTATCCTGAAGACAGCAACCATACGAAAGTGGCTCCATGCTTTGCCCACTTGAATGTCAAGAGACACAAGTAAGTGGTAATTAAGTAGTCCATAGCCAGAGCACTTCTCCAGTTGTTGAAGCAATCAGCCTCTGTGTAAACTGGTTTGTAGTGCTGGAAGGGAAGCAGGGCAGAGAAAAAAATAAGCTGTCTGTATAACCTGAAGCAGATTTCTTTGGGGGGAGTGGGAAGAAAGCCAGGCTGCTAGTCACATAACCACACTACTGGCTTACCATTTGTCCAAAAGCAATTACTAGGAAATGGCAGGTGAGGCAGGAGAACGAGGTTATAGCTCAGCTGTAATGCAGAGCCAGCTGGAGCCACTGATCTGGTACTCAGCAGCACAGGAGTTTCTCTTCTTGACATGCAGGTAACTCACTCTGCCAGTTCAGACATACCAGCATGGTGAGTGATGGAGTTCACTGCTGAATAATCAGTGAAAGGCTGCTTAAAGCAAAGCCTGACTTCCAGGCAGCTACCTCAGGGCACAAGAGCGGAGATGTCCGAAGCTGCAGAACTTCACATGTTCCAGTCAACCACAGGAAATGCCTTCAGAGGCAGAAGGCTGGGGGAGAAATGAAAGCATGTGGGGAAACTGAATTGTGCCTGAGACCCAGCAAAAACATCCTGAATCCACGCCTCCTATCTCCACACACACTGCATTGCTCAATGTGATGGAACATCCAAGCAGTGCCATGCTGCTGGGTCAGTGCAGCTCTGTGTCTTCCGTCTGAGGTTCACCAGTGTGGCAGGAAAGGGTGTACTGTTAGAAGGTACTGAATTCCTGCTCTTCTTCTTTTGCCTTGTGCCCAGCTCCTTTTCTGCCTGCCATGGTTAGCAAAGGGAGCTAGTGGCTCCCACTTCATCAGGGATAAATCAGAAGGCTGCTTACAGTTATCTTGAAGGAGCCCTTAGCCAAGTCTGTGGGGTATGAATGCCTAGTCCTGTGCTACCCTGTGCTCCGCATGGAGGTACATCCCCTAAATACAACATGATGTTTTGGCACAGGTTGAAGCCAGACCCTGCACTTCCAGCCACCCTGGGAACATCAAGAGGTCTGCTTTGGGAGCTGGTCATCCTGCACACCATCTTGTAGGTTATTTCACTGCCATAGCCATTCCTCAGCAACTTCCACCCATTCCTGCCTGTGTTCTCACCTTCTGTGTAACCTGGGTGTCTGGGGCCTCTTTGAAATTGCAGCCTGCTGAGCCTGTGGCTGTTGACTCAGGCACAGTCACATCTGCCTGTGGGTCAGGGATGCTGACTATCGTCAAGACTTCATTTATTTGTGTTGTATTTATTTTTAAAGATGGGACACAAATTCCATGAGAGAGACTCATCTAGTGATCATGTGAAGAGGGTGACCAAGCAGCTACTCGTGGATGAGCTGCTCTGGGCAAGCTGAATTCAGCACATAAGCCTCCAAGTCAGCTAAGGGAGAAATTCTGGAGGGACGACACTGGACAAAGAGTCCTCCAGCAAGTCAACAAAAACATGAAAAACAAAGGCCTTGCCATAGTCTTTCTTGTTACCTGCCAGTCCTGTTTGAGTTCCAGACATCTCCCAGCTCTTCTACTTTGCATCCCTCTTTTTCTAGTTTGATATTTTTCCAAGGCATAAAAAATGTGGGAACTTTATCTCTTCCTAAAAGAAACAAAAAATGGGAATTGCTTGGAAGCCTGGAATGCAGCAGTGTTAATCAGCTTCGTGTTATGCAAATTTCAAGAAGTATCAAAACTCAAGGCAGGATCTAAGAACTTAAGAGACATGAAACGGGTAAAGACTAAAAATTTCCATGGTTTTGCCCATCAATGTCTATTCCCAGTTGGAGGGGCTCTCCACCAGAAGTGACTGGTGATTGTCAGTGCTGCTATTTTTAAGATGTTTGCTTTGTGAGTAAGAGCCTGGTTTCCAAAAAATACTAGGTACTCACTGTACAAGCCTTCAGTCTCTTGATAGATCTCAAGCTGGGTGACTGAAACGATCAGTCAGAAGGGAATAAAGAGTACAGAAGCAATGGATAATCATTATTGCTCTCACATTATGGATCCCATGCAGGGTGCTGGAAAAAATGATACGGGTTATTTGGAGAGAGGGAAAGAGCCCCCTTACCCGTCAGTTAAGAGATTGGCAAGGGGGAAGGTTTTGCCATCACCGAGAGTGGATGGAAGCGGGGAAAGATGGCAAGAATAGTAAGATGGGGCTAGAGCCAGTGTGTAAGGAAGAAAGGCATAAGACCTCCCCTGAGTGACTTGTGAGGAGAGAAATGGTGGTATGGTACCTTTTTCTTACAAGGAGGCAGAATTTGCTCAAGGTGGTAAACCTGCTACCTGTAAGTCTTGGCTATATGGGGGCTTGATGGTGTCATTTGAACAAAGCATGAAGGAAAGACTTCACTCTTAACCTTGACCATCCCATTTTTGTTTGAGTGGCACTTCACCCTAAGCATTGCTTCCATGAATTCTCTTGAATTAATTCTTTTGAATTTTCATGCATTTTAATTCTTTTTCATTAAAACACAGCATGGGTTTTTTTTTTGTTTGTTTTTTTTTTTTTGCTATATTCAAGAGTGTTCACTGGAAGTTATTTGGTTACCTTCTGTGTGGTTACATACCTGCCACTCATTTTCTCCTCACCCTCCCGATTACTGCAATCATATGCAAATATGTGCACTTCTGGGTATAAGAAATACATTTCCAGGGGCTTCTATCCTGCTCAGAAGTACTCTCCCTTGGTACTGGTTTGAACGCATCCCACCTCCTGCTCTGCCCTCTTACATTGCCACATAAGTCCCCTTGAGAGAGCCTGGCTATCTGTTCTGCGCTTTGCTTGACTTCCAGCCTGTGAACCGCTTGTATGGTTGTTGTTAATCCTGTCAATGGAAAGCACAGTCACACTGTCAGAGGTGATTATCGTGGTATTTAATCGATAGAACTGGAATTTCTTAGCACAGCATTATGGATGAACTAGCTGTAAACTAGTGCTGGGGAGTCAAAGGCAGACAGAGAAAACAACTGTACGGCTCCCCATGCCAGCATGGTTTCACATGCCACCCAGCCAGAAGCAGCCCCTGCATCCTTTCCTTTCTAATTCAGCATCTGCTTTCCAAAAGTCTTGGATTCTGTTTGAGTAGCTGACGCGTTTATGTAGATCAGAGTCAACATCAATATATATGGGAGGTTTGTCTTACTATTTCATTTCTAAGGGAATTGCAGGAAGTTCCTTGTGGAAGTTGGTATTTTTACACAAGCCTGAAGGGGGCAATGGAAGCTAACAAACAAACAAACAAATAAATAAATAAATAAAGCCCTGCACGTACTGTCATAATAACCACCAAAAAAACCCCAACCCTTTTCAAGGTATGCAGTGCCCATTCTCTAAGCCTGTGTTTCAGTAGTACGGGGAAATAAAAGTTTCTTTAATGGCTTAGTCTTAAATCTTCCAGATGAGACAGAAATCAGTGTCATAGAAAGGATTTATTTCCAGTAAAGTAATTGTTGAACACCATCGTCCCAACATCTGCCACTGGGAATGCAGTCTCCACCTGACAGGCTCATTTGAGGTGCAGGTGTTGGAAGGTGGAGGGGTTTCTGACAGCAGTCCTCCTAGGCTGGCTTCAAACTAAAGTCGTTCAGAGGCATTGCTCTCTGAAGCAAGTTTGTGGTTTCTGTTGAACTTTTAATTGTGTGAAGGGAGGAGAAAAAGCCCTTCAGAGAAAACTACCCCAGGTAGCACTTACAGCTGGGTAGGGTCAGACTTCATGCCAAGGCCTTCATTCACCACCTTCTGGTACATTCGCCGGCCAGTAGTGCTGATCATCGTAAGCAATGTGTTCCCATGCTCCTGGCAGGGCAGGATGTTTCTTCTCAGTAAGACGTTCCCTCCTCACCACTTCTAAATCACTAAAGTCCCCAGGACTGCTGTGCCAGACCCAGCATTGTGCTTGAGTCTGTAAACCAACATCCCAGCAGCCCTTCCCGTGCTTGCTCCTACCCACTCCAGAACTTCACACCAAAGGAAAGACCCTGATCCCTCAACCAAGATCTCATGCTTCGGCCTCTCCATGCTTAACCCAAACTGATCTCTTACCTTGCCTTTACCCTCCTCCGATTTACCACTGATATCTGCCTTAAACCCTAACTTGGCTGTTCGTCCAAGCCAAAACAGGATATAAGAGGTGCTTTTTTACTAGGCTTTGTACCCAGACAAATTTTTACCCTGAGATCACCAAGTCTAGCCAGCCATGAACTCCAGATGTGGGGGATATGAGTACATGTGTATGTACCCACACGTACATAATTGCTGGGGCACCTTTCTGTCTAATCTCTTGTGTCACTCTATACCTGTTGGCATTCAGAGAACAGTGATGGGAGACAGGAGCCTCCAGAAAAGGTACTGCAGAGCCCCATGCAACACTGGACCTCTTCAGCCCACCAACAAGTCAAAGAGCTTTCCAGGGATGGAAGCAGAGTCTATATATGTTGGTGGGAATGGCCTTTCTTTGTCCTGCCAGAAATTGCTGGCTACTTCTTTAAGATCGGTCTACATCTAGCTTACTGGAGTGCAGCCAGCAAAACTTGGAGCCAAATCCCAGACTTCCAGAATTGACAGCTTTGACTTGTAACTTGAGAAACACCAAGAAGGTATTCAATTGTGGCACAGCTCTTGCGGACTGCTCAATGCTTCAGTGCTGGGCAGCAAGTGAGCAGCAGGCCTTCAGCAGTAAATGCAAATGGCTTTAATCTCAAAGACTCACCTCTAGCAGTGGATTCTTCAGCAGAAGTCCCAAAGTGTGCTGTGAACCAATGTTCACCTCTTGTCTTTGGTATGTCTTTTCTCTCCTGCTTTCACCAGAATAAGCTTGGTGGATAGATCCAGCCTGCATCAGTAGGTCAGGTAGGTTGTTCTGCCATGGCTCTACCTCTTAGCTTTACAAAGGTATTACTGTCTGCATCTATCTGTCTATGCATTTTGTTTTCCCTTGTACAACACACACATCTGTGGGGAGCCTCCTTCTCACACACCACAGCTGAGAGGCTCCTTTAATTTTGTCATTTACTTAATGTGCTTAAAAAGCAATCTGAAAATAGATTTAATTGCACTCTTGGGAGGAAGGGAGTAGGGAAAGGAAAGTCCTGGAGGAAAGGGAAGAAAGAGGAAGGGATTAATTTCTATCATCCTCATAGTTTTCTCCAACTGTTTCAGGCTTGCATTTGATATATCTGCATTAGCTTGAGATGGAACAGCCTGCTGATGAGGCTTGAGCTACAGAGGAGACCCAGTGCCTGGTGTGAGGAAGTTGTGTGGTTTCCTAGCATAGTTTCGCTGTTGTGTTGGAACACAATTTATAGCAGAGGAATCGTGAGGTCCTTTCTGGCGTTTTTCTGAACAAGGAGGAAAATGCTTCTCCGGCTTTGCAGAGCACTGTCTTGTGTTTGCTGGGGCTGAGGCATTCATCCCAACAAATTTTTGCATGGCCTTTGAAAAATCCTGCTCTGCCATGTGTGCCAAGCAACTGCAATGCCTTAACGCGTTTGGTTTTCAGAGACCTGACTAGATAGAAGTTTGACCTTATTAATGTTTGCAAATGTGTCTTGTTGTAGTTGCTAGTGAATATGCACTCTCACATACAGCAACAGATGCAAGAGAAGAGATGGGGTTCTTCCCGAGACTTTCCGGTTCTGCATACTCATTTGGAAATCAATTTAATGCATTTTAATTGCCTATTTTTCTCCTTGGTTTTCTCTTTACAGCTACACACCAGCAAAAAATAATAAGGTAGAGTCTAGCCAGGCAGGCTGCTAATGAGGAAACTTGACTCAAGAAGATTTTCATTTTCAGCATTTGTTCTTCAAGATAGCTATTTCAGCATGCAGGGATGTCACAAAATAGGAATGCTACATTTAGGTAATGGAACAAAGGCACTGGGCTCATACGTCATTTTGTTACATGAAGAACTAACCACTTCCATCCTTGACCTAACTATAGGAATCAGGCAATCCATTTCAGGGTGCTGGTCCCCTCAGCCAAATCATCCCTATAAAGAAATCACCCATTGTGCATGAAACACAGTGTGAAAGGAATGAGGGAGATACAATTCAAGCTGTGAAGTGGGAAAGGTATGTGTTAAAAGCCCAATCTCTTGCCAGCCTTCTGGTAAAGGGAAGCTTCTGGCTCTGCCAAGCTGATCAAAGGGATCTCAGAAACCCCTCATCCACGGGGAATTGCTGTAGAAACCAGGATATAGCCAAGATCCATGGCACCCTGGACAGCAAGAACAGGCAGGGTTGCACAAAGTTGGCCCAGGAGTTGGGATCAAAGCCAGCCCACCACTGAAGTGCCTCCAACTCTGCAGCTGCTGCACTTCAGCCGCGACCTAGTACTGCTGAGTACTGCATCTGAAGCATGCGATTGCTACCAGTAGTATGCTGCAGGCAGCTGGACATATCTGTGTTCAGCGTATCCATCATAAGCCTTCGGTTCCAATAGTCTCTTATCATTTCATCTTTTCAGATGAAAAGCTTCAAGTTTCATCCCTGTCCACAGCCACTGTCTTTAGAAAGACTGGGAAGTTCAATGTTTGGTGAAATTTAGAGGGGAGGAGAGAATCTTGCTTTACACTATTGGGTTGTAGTTCAACATTACCTACTTTACATGAAATGTAAAGGATGCCCCTCAATAGTGCATAGCCACAGGTGAGTGAATAAAACCTTGGCACCTCATTTCATCACCTGGAAAACACTTCCTTTCTCCCTCAATACCTCTTATCCCTTGAGTTGTTCTATCACCCTGGAAGTACTGGGGAAAGGGGGAGCAGGGACTGGTTTTTGCAAGCATCTGGCACAAGGGGGAGCAGGGACTGGTGTTTTTGCAAGCTTCTGGCACAAGGGGTCATAATCCAAATTGCTGCTAGAGTAGTCCAAATCCTATTCATAAAGTTTGTGAGGGTGAGCCCAGAAAGTTTAAAGCAGTGATTCTGCATTTGCTGGAGTTTAACAAGGTTACTGACTGCATCAGAAAATGAGGTCGGTAAAAAGTATACAAGTATTGGAGTGTCGATAGTAGGAGGATAAACTTGGGTTAGAGAAGTGCAATAAATAGGGCCGTACACACGAAGAGAGCCAACAAGCCAGATCTCCTGGGGCTCAGTGCCGGGACTTGTTCTGTTTAAGAGTGTTGTACAAATGAGCCCGAGGTTGGTGCGATATGCGGGGCATCCAGATGCGGATGACATCATGATAGGAGGGGAGACTGCTGATAAATTTCAGGAATGCATCAGACTGCAGGAGGATTTGGAGACACTGGGGGAACAGGCTAATACACAGGAATTCAGTATTACACAATGGAAGGTTATTCATTTAGGGAGAACCAATAGCACATTTAAATGCAAGTTTAATGACTTAGAGCAGGAGGAAACTAATGAAGGAGAAGACTTGAGCTAGTGCTGAGGAGCGATAGGGACAGCAGCAGCCAAGTAAATAATAGTGCAGCTGAGACTTTGGAAAACAGGGCTCAAGCTGCAGCCAGAGAGTCCAGGACTTCACATTAGGTTGCTTGTTTCATGTGGCAACCAGAGTGCTCTCGGCACCATGTTCAAGAGGAGATGCTACTCTAGCACACGTCTTGGTGGAGGCACTAAGGACATATTTGGTCCCCCAGGGCACTTGGTGTGACCACAACTCAACCACATGTGCCACCTTTGGTGTAAGTCAGATTAGTCTAGGTCTCCTCTGGTTGCAGACGGAGATGTGCTCGGCGACCAACTACCAGCAGAGAAGAGAGAACCACATGAGTTCCAGGGACCTGTCACAACAAGCAGACTTTACAGGGGGTGTAGAGTTCATAGGCTTATGAGTTTATGCGTTATGTCAAGAGGGAAAGGCACCCCTTTTGCAGTGGATGATGCACACACAGCCTTTCCTAACTCCTGACTATCACAGACTCAGCCCAAGCCTCACATCCATACTCATGGGTCACCACTTCCACAAAGCCTTCTGCAGGAACCCTGCTCCTGCAGATGAAATATAGACTTCTGGAAAAAACTGCTTAGCTCTGCCTGAAAACAAAGGTGTGACCCCACGCCTCAGAGGATGGATGAGGTGAAAGCCACCACCCCTGCAGCGTGCAGGAACCGATACCTACATGGGTCCCAGTCTCCTGCAGACATCGTAAATCTGGTGTTTCCCTTCCCCTGGAGAAGGGTCTGCTCTGCTGCCAGCTTGAGCCCCTGTGTACCCAACCAGCCTTTCCTTCATTAAGTGCTTTCACCCTCTATACAGCAACTGGAGAAGTCTGAGATGTGAAATATTTCTGGAGCTAAAATACATTGTCTGGTAGGAAACTTTGTCACTGCTCCTTTGCAAGTCTGTCTACACCACACAAGTATAAAAATTTGACAGTTCTTTCGTACTGTTTTACAAACAGAGCATTATACATGCTCATACTTTTTAACCATGCACCGTATTGCACATTTCACAGAACCACACAGAATATTAGGGCTGGAAGGGACCTCTGGAGATCACTCAGTCCAATCCCCTCCAAGGCCACCTAAAGCAGGTTACACAGGAACACATCCAGGTGGATTTTGAATGTCTCCAGACAGGAAGATCCCACAACCTCCCTGTTCCAGTGCTCTGCCACCCTCATTGTACAGAAGCTCCTCCTCATGAAACTTCTCACGTTTTAGTTTATGACCATTTCATTGATAGTGCCCAGGAAGAAATGCAGTGTATCAGTACTTTGACTTTTAATGGTTGTTTTCTCATGGGAAGAAAGCACCAGAATCACCATAGCAGGACCCCAGGATCACACAAACAGAGCCAGGATTCAGCTGGCACCCACCTCAGCCTGGACCAGCCTTTGAGAGGAGATGCTGCACACTGGCCCCAGCCAGCAGCAAGGGGTCCACTCAGAGCACAAACGTGTCTGCGATTCAGGTCTGTAGAAGGGGCAAACCCAAAAGGAAACAGAGCGGCACCGACGCAGCGTGTATCATTATTAAATTATTGCTCTGAGCTAACGTCTCACTTTAATTCAGTCGCTGTGTTCTGTATATGGGTCTGATGTGGCTGTCTGCTGTCTGTCTTGATTTTAAAAAGTCGGTGTCTGAGCGGGTGACTGTAGCTCCAAGAAGGTTTAAGGTCCTTTGCCCTGGCTGCGTTCCTAAATAGTCGTTTAAAAAGAGTCCACTAAATCAAAAGCCAGGTAAATCAACAGAGCACTCAGCGTTGTAATGAGACCGGTTATAAGGTAAATTACAACATTATTCAAGCACACAAAATTCCTCCTCTGGCATTTGTCCTGCTAAGTGCAATGCACCTTAAAAGTGGTGAAATGATTTCTGGCAGCCTGTGAAAGGGGCTGTGTCTGGGGGATGGGAGGCTGAGCACAGCCCCTGCCTTTGCATCAGCTTGTAACTTGGGGGGGCTCTGGGCAGCAGCTGGCCACCGCTCAGGTGTGCTCTGTGTCTTGATTGAAAGTTTCATGGATGTGTTTTCAGAATGGTGCTGTACCGGCTGCAAACACTGGCCATGTGTTCTCCCACTTTCCAGCAAATCTTGTTACAGTTTTCAAAGCAGGGGATTAGAAAGACTTTAATTAGGGACTTGGTTAGGGAGGCTTGAGACTTATAAATCTTTTGTTACAGTGACTGAAATTCCGAACAGATGCTGATGCTTTTGAAGCTGCCAAGACCCAAAGGATGGGCACGCAGACCCTAAGGAGATAGCCATTATATACGCTGGATATAAAAGACTGTAAGTATATATACGGGCAAGAAGCCCAAAACAGAACAAAACTTCTTTGCAGAGCACGGGTGGCTTTTTCTGATCCATCTGTACCTTGGGTTATGGGATGGGATTCTCTGCATTTATTGTAAGAAGATACATGATTTTGGTAAACAGGGGGTGAGAGGTCCATCACCACCACCCCCTCACCACCACCACCCCCGCTTTCAGAACACTCCTGTGCAGATGAAGCTGAAAGATCCTCATTTTACAGGGCACTGCACAGAAACAATTTACCCCAAGTCTTGCAAGCCAGTCAGGGTGGAAGTCAGAAACAGCAGCCCTGCCTGTCTGCTGTGCCATGCTCCTAACCTATATTTTCTGGCGAGGTGACAACAGGGGCATTTGGTTGAATTAGAGGTTCCCTGAGAAATACTGTAGCTACTGTGTACAAAGCTCCATGCAAACCATCCCTCCCAGTCTGCTGAGGCCCAACAAAAATGAGAGAAAAGCAAAATGCAGGAGGGAATACACACGCTCGCATGGCTTACTATAATGTGAAATTAATCCAGTGAGCATGAATCAGACTCTTCGGTGATTGAAACATCCTGTATAAATACTCCACAGTCTTGGGAGTGTTTTCCTTTTTTTTCCTTTTTCTCCAAGGATAGCACAACCTTTACATGCAAGAGCTGAGTACAGAGGGCAAATTTATAGCTTTGCTTGCAAAGATGAACACAAGACGTAAAAAGTGATCCAAAAGTGCCCATTTGAGCCTGTGTCGTTTAGCTCCTTCCCACAGCAAAGGAGTGGTGTGTGGGGTTTGGAGATGTCAGACGTCAACCTGCGCAGGGAAAGCCAACACAGGCTCCAGGGAGTGCAGGCAGCTCCAGTGCTGGAGGGGTGCAGGTGGGAAGTACAGAAGAGCTGTGGCAGCACTTTCCACCCACCCCGCTGATGGGTGGGAAGAGAGACAGAGGGAAGGAAGGCTCCTTTCCTACTCCTGCCCCACGTGCCTCTACGATGCACAGATTTTTTTCTGCTTGTGATGTCTACAGTACAAACTGATCGCTATCAGAGCAGAGGAATCTCAGTGGGAACCTTGGGCTGTGCCCCAAGACAGAGGCTCTGTGGCCTGCTCTGTGGCTGTGCTATATCCCCTTCTTCCCAAACTCTTGCCCCAGTCTGGATGCTCCCCGTGAGGGAGAGCTGTGCCACCACCGGATGAGCTTCTCAGCCTGACCTGGGCCACGCAAGCCATTGTGTGCTCAGCCCCAGCCAAGGTAGAAAGGTAGAGCAGGGCAGTTGAACTCTCCCTGGCCATTTACCTAATTACTAGCTAAATGCAGCAAGTACTTTGCTTTCAAGCACAACTGCCTCTGCTATTAGCACCGGTGAAGGAGAGAGCCAGCTCACCCCCTCCTCCATGCTGTGGGATGTGTGGACAGAGAAGAGCTCCCCAGGAAGCCCATACAGCTCCGCAACAGAGATGGACCATGATAAAAGAGGGGCCAGCAAAAGCACTTGTGTGGAAAGCTGGAGAAGTCTGGCTGCACAGCAGTGAAGGGGGGTGAGACATGGTCCAGCATGGTGACAAGGGAAGGGTTTCTTGCTGGGGTACACATCTGCTCAGTGCATCCAGGGGAGCAGAGCGGGCTGAAGTCCCGCTAGCTCTGCTGTGATTTATCCAAAAGGGATCATGGCTGGTCAGCAAGACACCAGCCTCAGACACAGGGGCCACTGAGCCTGGTCTTAGAGCCTGAACTGCCATGCAGTGATTCCCATGTGGGAAGAAGAGAGATGATGGGGAGAGAGGCAGCGGCAGCAGCCACATCTCCCCACCATTGTGTATGGCCAAACTCTCCCTGCACATGGGCTGCAGTCACTCTGTAGCCCAGGGGACTGCCAGAGATGAAGCAGAATGCAGAACCCTTCCTCCTTCCCCATCCACCTGGGAGAAGAAGTCCCGCAGAAAAGCTGGATGTCCCAAAAGGCAAGGGGGATCCGATTTCAAGTCCCTGCTGACCCAGTGCTGTAGATCACTGTAAATTGCTCCAAATACTCTGATAACATTTTTATTTCTTTCTCCCTTTCTGTGAAAGGACTTATAGGTTTGTGTGTCAGAACTTTATTAATTAATTAAGGCCAAATTAATTAAGGCCAATTGTAGCCCCAGCAATTCTGGGTAGGGTCTAGCCAGTAGACGCAGGGAAGCAAAGCAAACAATGCAGGGGCCGGCCAGGCGTGCTCACCTCTTCGGCAGCGCGAAGAAAGGACTTGGCATCTGGGAAGTGGCTTTTAAAAACGGCCAGGGTGCACTCGCTACAATGATCCACCGAAACAACAGCCGTCTAAAAATAAGGTTGTTTTCTGTACTAAGCTCCTTTTAACTTCGTTAGTCATCACCAGCTCCCAAAATAAGCTCCGTGTAACAGTCTCTCCTAGTAGCAGCTGTAAACAAACTTGGGGAGGCGGGAGGGAGGCGCAAGGGAATGGGAAGAGTAACAGCGGGGGGAGGCGGGGCGGCGGCGGACTGCCCCGGGGCGGCAGACCGGGACTATGGGGCCGGGGAAGCGGCGGAGCCGGGACCGGGACCGGGACAGGGGCTGGGGGCGAGGGGCGGCCGCGGGCCCCGCTCTGCGCCGCCGCCGCCGTCTGCCTGCGCCGGCTGGCGGGGCCTTGGAGCGGAGCCACGGTGGTCCGGGCAACGGCATTAAACAGGAGGAAACAGACGGGGGATTCCGTCATTTGAGCGGGGGGGCGGGCAGGAAAGGAGAGTCCCGACGGGGGGAGCGCTGTTCCCGCCCGCCCCACGCCTCACCCCCGCTCCGGCCTCCCGGGAAGGCGCCGGGATCTCCTCAGCCCCCACCGGGCAGTGGGAAACGGCCCCGCGCAACCCCCGCCCCGCCGGTAGCTCCGAGCGCCGCACCGGGGCCGCGCCGTCGGGGGGAGGCGCTGCCGTGCCGCCCTGCGCCCTCCCCGCCCCGCAGCGCCTCCTGACGGCGCCCCGGTGCAGCGGGGCCCTGGCCCCATCCTGCTCCGCGATCGCGGTCGCTCCGCGTTTGCCACGTCCAGGGTCCCCTTCACCTGGTGCGTTACGGGAGACTTCAAGGTTGGGGACGATAGCGCTGGGGGTTGAGGGGTTTTTCTTTTTCTTTCCCACTCTGTTTTCCTTGAAGTAAAAGCATCCCCTTTTGGTTTTGGTTTTGGTGTTTCCCCACCCGAAGGGACAGCAGGGTCCGGTGATGTCGGGGGGATGGCTGAGCTCCCGGCTAAGTGCACTCTTCGGTGGGGACTGTCTTTCACCATGATTTAGTGGAGGATCTCGCCCCGAAGAATCAGCCGCGGCCTCTTGTTTCCCAGGAGCAGACAGTATTTCGTTTATATTGGGTTTATTTTCAACCACATATGGGTGTCAGGCACTAGATTTATGATTTTATTATTTCTTTTCTTCACACACACCAGATACGCATAAAACCACCCCAGCGCTCCGCACGCCGCCGTCCAATTCCAACAGGAAAGTACGGTCCCCTCCTGCCAGCTGTGGGGGCAGAGGGACGGCGAACAGTGAGCACACGGAACGGCCAACGGGACTGGAAGCGGCGGGGCCCCTCCAGCATCCCTCACCCGGGCGGCTCCGACCCGTGCCGGGGTGTCACTGCCGCGGCGGGGGCCGGGACGGGGCATCCCGGAGGTGGGAGGCTGGAGGAGGAGCCGCTGTGGGTTGGAAACCTCTCCTTTCCCCGCTACGAAGTGATGAGATACAAGTGGGTTGCTGAGATATTTACAGAATAATAATAAATAAAACAATAATAATAAATCTGGAGCGACTGAAACCGAGTCCACCGGGTCTGTTAGTAATTTAGCAGAATGGGATTTTCCTTTCTCTCGCCTGCCAGTTGATGCTCTTTTCCAAATTTCCACAGCGGGGGAAGCCTGCGATTTTTTACATAATGATTTCAGCATGCGAGGCTGCCTCGCTTTTCCTTTTTTTTTCCCCCTCCTTCCCTCCCTGCCTGCCTCCCTCTCTCCCCCGTCTCCCCTCCTTCACTTCGCGACCCCGGCGCGCCGCCCGCTCCCCCGCAGGAGGGCACCCGGCTCCCGCGGGCTGCGGGGACCCCGCAGGCTGCGGCGGGGCCGGCGCTGGGCGGGCCGGGGGCCGGGCGGCCTCCGTGTCCCCACGGAGAGGAGGGTGGCGCGGCGTCCGGGGCCCGTCGGTGCCCGCCGGTGCCCGCCTCCCGCTGGCCGCCAGCCGGCGGCAGGGCCGGGGCCCAGCTGACATCACGGGGCCGGGGCGGAGAGAGGGGCCGGGAGGGGAAGGGAGGTGGGGGGGTGTTTTCCAGCTTTAAAAAGGCGGTGCCGGGCGCGCAGCCCTGCGTCAGAGCGAGACTTCCCCGCTCCGCACACTCCCTCACCTCCGTCCCCCGCCTGCGGCACCCGGCGGGCGGGCAGCGCCCGCCGCCCCGTCCCGCCGCCGCGGCGCGGGCAGTGCCTCCGAAGTCCCCACGTACACCCGCCCTCTTCTCCATGCCCCGGCCCCGGGGGGGCGGCGGCGGCGAGCTCCTGTGCCTCCGCGGGCGCGGCTACCACGCCGGGGGCGGCGCGGCACCGGTCCCCGGGGCGTGAAGGAGGGCGGGGGGGCGCGGGTGCGGGGCAAGGCGGCGAGAGGCCGGCAGCGGCCCGGGACGCGGCGCCGGGGCTCCGCTGCCCCGCCGGGTGGATGCCAAGCGCTGCCCCGCCGGCTGCCGCCGCGCCGCCGTCGCGGGACCCAAGCAGTGGGAGAGAGAGGCAGGCGGCTGCCCCGCAGCGCGGAGCCCGCCAGCTCGGCAGCACCATGAAGGCGGCGGAGGAAGGTAACGGGCGGCTCGGAGGGCGGGCGGAGGGCGGGCGGGCGGCGGTGTCCCCTGGTGTTTCCCCGCGGCGGCCGGAGGTTTGCTGGCGGCCGGTTGCCAATAGGTGTCTCCTTCTCCTCTCGCACGGTGCCTCCTCGGCCGCGCCACCGCTCCCGGTCGGCTCCCGCCGGGGCCGGGCCCGGGCCCCCTCCCTGTAGAGATCCCGGTACCAGCCCGGTCCGGCCCAGCGGGGCAGCGCGGCAGCGGCGTGGCATCGCTCCTCGCCGCCAGCGCGGGGCTCCGCGAGAGCCTGGGGTCCGGTCAGGGGGAATCGCTGCGAGCCGGCTCGGGGATTCCCTTCGCAGCCGCGGGTTTGATTTTGGGGGAGGTCAGAATACACCCTGTGACTGCAGCCAGCCCTGGCTCTTGGGAAATGAGGGAGCCTACTAAAAACGGGTCCCGGGCAGTGCTAAACGCTGTACCAGCGGCCGGCCCTCCCCAGCGCACCTAAACAGGAGGGCACGCCACGGCCGGCTGCGGGGCTCCGGCGCCCCGGGTCCCCCGCACCCCTGAGGGACCGGAGGAACGCTTGCTCCTCCACCCTGGCTGCCTGTCGCGATTTCTTTCGATGCCCCCTAGTAATCCTGCTGCGAAAAGTGCCCTGAAAACACAGCAGCAAAGTTTAGAGAGAGAAAGAAGGTCGCGGGCGCGGGACTTAGGAAGCGCTTTGAGGGTTCCGGGCTGAGTTTGGTCCTGCCAGGGCAGCGTTTGGCGTTTGGAGCCGGGACAGGCTTCAGTCTCTCCTGTGCCAGTCGGAACATATTTCTGTCCCCGGAGCATCATTCCCAGCACCGCTGTGCCCACCGGCGAAACTTTCGCTCCTCGCTTTCCGTGCCCGCGCCTTTAGGCAGCACCGCCGCAGGCAGCTGCCCCGCGTCACCTCCGCGCCTCTGCTTCAGCTGCGGGGCAGCTCCCGGCCCCAGCTGCAGGATCGAGGGGGCACCCCCGGCTTTCCTCTTCCCCCCCCCGCCACTCCCCCGGCTGCTCCCGGGGTCCCAAGTTTCCTTACGATCTGGTGGTGCTGCCGCTTTGCTGCTGCTGCTGCTGGTGATGTAGAGGTAGTTTTGGGACAGCACTGGGGCTACCACGGCCTGCCGGGCTCGGGCAGGGCACAGCGAGCCCACACAGCGTGGAAGGAGCAAGGTGTGGAGAAGTGGGGCAGGGGGTCGCGTCCATGTCCGCGGTGTTTATTCCGCAGCGTGGGACAACAGGGCTCCCTTCTCTGGGTTTGTCCTCGGGAAGCTGGATCGGCGCTCAGGACCCATCTTTTAACACAGATGTTTTCATTCCAGGGGTTCATTTCAGTTGACAGGACCCTGCCAGTGCAAAAACTACGACCGTGGCTGTGAGTGCAGCTCCACTTTTGGAGCATGAGAGCGCCTTTCGGGATGGAAGTTAATTACGTTTTATTTAATAGCATTGGCTTGCGTGCCTTTTGCACGCTTGGACCTCCGAGGGCTGCACGCACGGCGTTTCCAGAGCTCTGGTCTTCAAGGGCGCTGAATGCCATAACTTGTAAAAATTTCACCCAGAGGCAGCTGACACAAAAAGAGTGTTGGAGCCTCTTGTCACAAGCGGGGGGGGGGGGCATTCCCCCTCTTTATTTCTGTGGCATTTCTGATGCCCGTGTTAAAATGTCGCCTGCCCTCGTCAATAGTTCTCTTCCCTGTTGATGTATTTTGTAAGGGACTAAGAAAATTAGGCCAGCCAGAAAGTGTGACCCAATCCAGGAAACACGTAGGGGAGCCCTGCAAGTCAGGATTGCTGCCTGCAAATTAAGGTGCCACTTGATTGCCAAACTTCGACAATCAAAGAAAATACTCCATTGCTGGCTGAGCCTGGGAAGACATTCCTGCAAAGTGTCCCGGTGGGAGGACCCTGATTTCATCTGTGGGTCATAGCGAGGTGTGGAATCCTTTGCCTCTGAGACTACCACATTCAAGTTAAATACGCCTTCAGGCTGTGGGGCTGCAGCTAGAACAGCCCGGCCGCTGGGTCCCCCGTTGGACCTGCGTGGAGACCAGGAGACCCGGGCAACTCAGGTTAACCGCAGGGTTGGCTGGTGGGTCTGTCAGTGGGTGGCACAAAGGCACCTGGAGGCACGGGGATGGCCTCGTCGGGGTACATCCCCTTCCTCCCCACCCCATTCGTTTCGCTTTCCCCAGTTTAATGGCAGTCTCCCAGTTCTAAACTGGATTATTAACTGGCGGGACGCAGTTATTCCATCCCCGCATGTGGCATCACTTTGGTTTTGCCTTTCCGTAGTGCATCTTTCCTCTGTCTCCAAGGGAAGGATGCCAGTCGAAATATTTCATTGACAGCACTAACATTTATAGCCCTGGCAAATCAAGCTGTCTGTAAATAGTTTGGACAATTCTTCCCTCTAGCAGGTACCAGACACAGGAGAGGCAAAGGAGCAAGAGCAGTGAGTACCGGGAAGCTTCTCATCTCTCTTCTGGAGAGCCCCAGCAGGAGATGGGGAGCAGAGAGCAGTCCGGAGTGGAGAGGTGGCCAGGGGGTGAGCCAGCTGCAGGCAGGGGTCTGAGGTCCGGGGCGAGGCAGCTGTCCCTCGGGTAGGCCAGGGCAGGCAGTGGGAGGTGCAGCAGTCCTCGCCGTCGGGGCAGAGGATGCGGATGAAGCAGGATGCTCGGCCTCTCTCTGAGGCCGGGGCAGGCCGCCACTGGCCTGCTCCGGCATCCGGGCGGTTAGGGCCCCGGCAGTCGCATCCGGAGGGGTTTCACTGCTGCCGAGGGGTTTCGCACACTATGGTGACTCTGCGCCGACACGTCGGGGAAGCGGCTGCAAGCGGGGGGATCGAGGGCAGTCCCACGGCTGCCTCACCTCCGCTCCAAAGCAGACCCGGCCCCGCCGGGGTAGCACCTCGAAGTCGAGCGGCACTGCGTGACCCGGGGCTGCCCCGTCAGCCGCGGGCGCTGTCGGTGCCCGCCGGCTCCTGCGGGAGGCGAGACTGCAGCGCGGCTCGTCCCGGCGGGGGGAGGAAGGGGGGAGGAAAGCATAACGGGCTCTGATGGAAAAAAAATGTGTTTTCCTGGCACTTTGTAACGGAGATTTCAGCCATACGCCTGGAAAATGGTATTCCCTGAGTTTATAAGGGAATACCGTTTCCATAACCGCTTAGAAAAAACCTGTTCCTTTTAAAATACGGCCTGAAGCTCAGGGAGCTCAAGGTCTAGGAGGGGAGGTCCTTTACCTGGCAAAGACTTCCAAATCTGGCAGAAGTGCGTTTCTGAACAAAAACAAGAGACCGATTTAGTTTTTCCCAGTTGACTTTTAACGCATAAAAGTGGGACAGGCACGGGGCCAGGGGAGCACAGTTCCAGCCCTGTCGCATCTCAATGTCCGCAGGGCCCCTTTGGAACCCCTCCTTCCTCGGTGTGCGGCCTCGGACAGAGGACTTTTCGCTCCCTGGCGCACAGAGGCAGCCACTAACGTTACGAGTCCCACTTTAATGCGCTTTTTATAGCAGCTGGCACTAGTGGGTGCTGCAACTAAATAAAATAAATAATAAATAAATGAAAGCGAAGCCTCCTGGCTCGCAGACGCGGCGTGCTGGGGAGCCCCGGAGGAAGCCTTAGCAGCTTCCTCTACGAAGAGGGGGGACAAGGCGTCCCGGACGGGCGCGCAGAGTCGCTCCCCTCCCTTTCCCTCTCGAAGCCCCCCGGCCGAAGCTGTAAAGAGCCGCTCCTGCCCCGCTCCTTTTATCAGGAGCTCGGCACCTGCGGCAGTTGGTTACTACCGGGCTGGAGCAGGTGAAGTCCAACTGCCCGACTACTCCCGGCCTTCTCATCTCCAACCCTGCGAGCCGGTGGTCCGGGGTCTCCTCCGGTGGTGCCCCGCCGTCTGAGAGGGGCGTCCCCGGGCGCGCAGGCTGCGCTGTGGGGACAGAGCCCAACGGGAGGGTGCGGGTGACGGCGGGGCCGGCCACCGCGGTTGTTTGCATCGACCCGGAAACATCAACAGCGGCAGGGAGGGCGGATCAGAGGCGGCGGCGGCAGCGAGATAGGCCGCCCGTCGGGGCCGGGGTCACGTTACCGCCCGCAGCGGCCGCCGTCCTGCGCCTTGCCGGGGCTTGGCAGCCCGCCGCCGCCTCCGCCGAGGGAGATCTCGGCCCGGCCCGGCCCGGCCCGCCGGCAGCAGGTGTCCGGGCACGGCGGGGCGGACCCGACGGGGCGGGCCGGGGGCTGCGCCGCTGCCTGAGTGTCAGAGTGTGGCGGGGATCGCGGAGGGAGCCATGACGGGGGTGGAGGCCGAGCAGGAGTTTGACTTCGATTTCCTCTTCGAGTTCAAGCACAGCGATGAGGGTAGCAGTGGAGGTGGGTCGCGGAAGGGGGGCTGGCGGAGGAATTCCCTGCGGTTCAGAACCGACAAGGTTATCCCCCGGCCGGGACGGGAGAGTTAGCGGTTCCGCCCGGCGGGGTGGGCCCGGTCCCGGTCGGGGCTTCTCGTCTACGTCCCGCTGGGAAGCGGCGAGCGGGACCGCGGCAGCCGGGAGTGAAACAGTGCTTGGGCGGCCGGCACTGTCCCCTGCCGTGCCTTGGCAGCACCCGGGAGAGACTTCAGGAGAGAACAACTCCGGAGGCAGCCGGTGCCTGATTTGTGAAACTTGGGGATTGTTTGAGCTCTTCGAACCGCCGCGTTGCCCGCTCGCACGGCGGTCTCCCCCTTTCGCTCCCCCGCAGGCTGCCCGATACTGGCAGGGGGCTACCGCTTCGCATCGCTCTCACTGCCCGCCCCCCACCCCCCCCCGAGTCCCTGGAGGGTGGACAGGGGTTCTGGGTCGAGCCCGTTACTGATATGGGCCAGTTCAAACGCCACATTTCCCCACCCCTCCCTTTTCCCCCGGGAGCTAGAGCTAGTTAGGCTCAGGGTTTAGCTTGAAGGTCATCCATAAATAAAAATAACGGGCCTGGATTTTTCACCAGTCAGACGGTTTTCAACTCTGGTGTCTCATCCCGGCTGCCTTCTTTTTTTCTCTCTTTTTTTTAATGACGTTTAAGAGTACTTAAGGTGGGGGAATGAGGCACAAGTCTGGAATTGACACACAGAAAGTTGTTTCCTGGCACGAGGCTGAGTGCTATGGCATCGGAGATCACCATAAAAAGCTCTCATACAAGTATGTGATTTAACACAGCCTCAGAGTAAGGCTCTCCCTGTGTCTGTGCTTTATCCTTTGACTAAACTGAAGCAGATTCCCAAATCTTTGCTTGCGTACCGCAGCCTGCCAGGAGGCAGGTCTAAATGTAGCGCCCCCCTTGGAAATGCTCCCGGGTTACCCAGCTCTCTGATAACGTCAGTGTCCAAATAGACGTTAAGAGCTTCACGGGTTTTAGAAAAATGCGGGTTTAAGAGTTTCACACCAACTTTCTCAGGTGTGTCCTGGTAATTAGACACCTGGAAAGTGGAGGAGCCTGAGCAAATTAAGTGTCGAGGTCCTAGTGAGAAAAGTACCAAACTCCATCAGGCAATTTTGAAGGCATGAATTTAAACAGACCTGGATGTGGCTTCATCTTTAAAAATGTAAAGTAGCCTTCCCTTTTTCTGAAGCCCCTCTGAGCTGCAGGTGTTCAACATTCCTATTTAAGGAATGTAAATAAAAGCTGATGGTGCCCCTTGCCTTGCAGGATCAGTCTTTAATGCTAGAAAGGAGTAAAACCTTTGCTCTGTGAAATTAGCTGGGGGGGAGGGGGAAGTCTGAATTTTTCATGTTGTCCCAAAGTGAAATGTAATACATGAAGAGGTGTTCACAAATCAAGGGTCCAATTTCTTGTCCTAGTTATACTTAAGGTAAGTAAGGGGGTTTGTTGGAACAGAACTGTTGCAGACCTGCACTGGTCTGTCCGATAGTGGAGTTTGGCTCCAGATATCAAAATACATTGCTGACAGTATCTTGGTAGTAAGTGGGAAGTGCACTGGTTCTGGGGGCCTCTATGGATCACAGTCATGACAGCAACTCCATGTTAAAGCATTACATCCTTTTGTCCCTGACAGCACTGTTGAAATTCCTTACACAGCTGCATTCTGTGATGCAGTTTCATGCCTTTGTAGCCACCTCCATCTCCCATCCCTCAAGATGGGCATTTTATTTCTACATGTTTCATTCACCCTGGTGAGGAGAAGATCAGCATTTAACAGTGGTGACTGTGAATGTGCACTGGATTTATTTTGTAAATCTGGAAATTTTGGAGAGGAATGTGTTTCTCAGAAATTGTAGCTGCTGGTTTTTAGCTCACAAACCAAGGACTCAGTCCTGTTCCTAGTTCTGTCTTTGGGGCTTTTGTATTTGGTGGGCATACTTTTTACACGCTACCTGAAAATTCAGGATTTCTGAATATATTTGCAGGGCTTTGGATCTCGCCTCTTCAGTGTTGAGTACTATTGTGTGAGAAGCTGTATCACATGGTATTCTTCTTGGCCCTTTAAAAGTTGACTTTTTGTGCATAATAGTTCTAAAAGAGGCTGTTCCTTAGCATGTGCATCAGGAGGACTTGTTGCTTGGAGCACTTGAGGCTGTCTTTTAATTTAGTTTGATTTTTTCAAATTGCATTCCAAAGGCTGGTCTTAATCCTTTATACTGCCTGTGCAGCCTGGGCTGCACATCTCCAGCAGAATTCAGTGTTTGAGTTTCACCCGAGTCGTGCTTTAGATTTTAAGAGAACTGCTGGGTTCACAGAACTTTTCACACAGGTAATAATTATCCCTATTTATTTTTAATAAAAGATCTAAAGACACCAGTGCTGCAGTCAGCAGACGCTGTTGTTGCACCTGTCGGTGCCTACCTGATGGGCACAGAGCCTGGGCAACTTGTGGAGCCCGTGGTCCCCTGCAGAGGTGCCTGGCTCCACAGTGGGGATAGGATAGAGGTGGCACCCAGCTGTGCCGTGTCACCAGTGTCATCTCCTACACACCAGGCCAGCAGGCTATGAAAGCGCCCATGGTGCATTTGTGGAAGAAGAGCCTGGCCAGGCAGCAGTATGGTGCCTGGGACATCATCTTCCTCTAGAGCTGGAGGAAGCAGAGAAAGGGTTGAAGCTGCCATTAAAGTGATGCTCAGACCCTTTTTCTGAGCTAATTTCTACAACAGAGGAGGTCTTACCACTGTTGTACTACTTTGGGTTTTTGTTTCCATGAGGAGTGAAAGGGAAGTGGTGATGGTTTTAGTGACATTGAGCGATGTGGCCATGTGGCAGGGCAGCAATGAAAGCGGGCTAATTTTGGAAGGATGGGGGACTCTGATCCTCCAGGCAGATCTGTGTTTCGCTGTGACCACTGCAGTCGGATTATCCTTGTCAGAGTATCACCTCTTTCTCCATAGTTCCTGCCTGCCGTGGTGCTGGAATAGAGTGTGAAGCTGCAGCATGTTTTGAATAATCCAGTTTTATTTTTGGCACACTCTGTTGTAATTTAATGACCCTTCTTCAGTAAACGCTTGTCTCTGAAGGCAGACTATAGAATGAGTTCAAAAGGTGTTGTTGCTCATCGTTCCTGACTGTTACCTGACATGATATACATCATCTGGAACATTGCAGAGTTGCTGTGGAACTGCGACAGCACATTAATTTTTCCTAAGTACCGTTTGCCTTGGAGTCCTTGCTAGCGAGAAAGGCATCGCTGGAGGTTGACACCAGAGAGGGCTGAGCTGATAAACAAAAGAAAGAATAGCCGGCTGCGCTGGCGTTGCCACCTCAGAGGCTCGTTTGCATTTGTAGCACCCATTGGGAATAACAGATGCAGTAATTACCACAGCTTTTCCTTATCTCCCTAGGGAAGGTGGGCAAGGGTGACTGCCAAGGGTACTTGCCTCCTGGGAGGAAAGGGGACAAATTCGCCTGGCTGTGGCTGGGAGGGATGCAGAGTTTCCCTCTCTCCTGCAGAAAAGTGCCACTGCTGTGATAAACCTTCAAGGGAAGACTGATGTGCTGCAAGCACAGCTTGGGGCTGGAACTGGGTGCGTTTCTAGCCTGCTGAGAGGAACCTACAGGAAAGCATTACTGATACTCAGAAGTTCAGCGGCTGTTGTCCCTGATAGAAAGGTTTTGCTGTTTTCTCCCAGTAGGGCATTTAAAAAAAGAGAAATCTTCCCTGTGAGGGTGGTGAGGCCCTGGCACAGGTTGTCCAGAGAAGCTGTGGCTGCCCCATCCCTGGCAGTGTTAAAGGCCAGGCTGGACAGGGCTTGGAGCAGTCTGGTCTAGTGGAAGGTGTCCTGCCTGTGGCAGGGGTTTGGAACTGGATGATCATTAAGGTTCCTTCCAACCCAAACCATTCTATGATTTTATGATTAGGACCTCAGGTTCGTGTGCTGGTAATGGAGAGCGTCATTTAACAGAAAGCATGGGTAGTATGACTCCTGATCTCATCACTGCTCACAGCACCAGGGACACATTGCCCTGAGCGGGGCCCACAGATGTCTCCAGGTAGCAGAGACAAATATGCGGCCCTCTGGAGGGTGAGCAGAGCTGAAGGAGTCCCTTCAGCAGGCCAGCAGTGAGGCAAGGCAGCGAAGGTCAGCTTTGAGATGATGATCCCTGCAGCACAACAGGGGTGGAGGCATGCTAAGGTGGGGTTGTTCCCCTGTGCTGGGTCAAGGACCCCATCAGCACAAATCTGTGAAGTGATCTGTCATCTTCCAGTTTTCCACGCGGACTGTGCAGTTCTGCTATTGCTTTTGTATACCTGCAGCTGTTAAGTGGTTAGACCACTGGCCAAGAGCACGCTGCTGGCAGCATTCAACATGGTGTGCTTAATAACCAACAATTTCAGTGGAATTGCGGCTGTCGTGGAGTAGTAAGACATCCTTGTTTATCCTTCACCTGGCCTCTGCCAATTGGGCTGGAGGATAAGTGGTCCCAGAAACCAGAGCAGGTCAATAGATCTGTCTTATTCCAAAATCCTAGTTAACTGGAACCAGTTGGAAACTTGCTGTAATGGAAATTTTGGTTTGCGTAATTTTTGTAACAAAATGCAGTTGATCATGATTTTTGCTTTAGACTGCCTCCACTTTTGTTTTTTGTCCTGTGATTTTTGCGTATTCCAACTTCTCATTTCCAACTCACTTACATGAAAGCACATCTCCTGGGCAACATTGCAAGTCTCTGAATGCTGTAGCTGCGTCGTTTGAAGACTCATTTTTTTGCTCTGAAGTTTCTCATAAGAGGAGTGTCCTTGAGACAAACTCAGTCCGTATGCATCCTCCCAAGGTGCTTGTCTTGTATGGTTCAATTAGTGCCATTTTCAAAGAAGCTAGTCTGTAGCTTCTCCCGTAGCATGGCATGCCTGTGGGCTGGATTGTTAAGGAGAGCTGTGTTTTTGTGTGTTGTACCATGTCGCTCCGTTCCAGCTGGATATACTAAGTATACAGCTGGTTACTCAGTGACTGTATTTGTGCAGCACCTTGTATCATTCTTGTTTGCTTGTTTGTTTTTTTCCAGAACACTATAATTACACATCTTCAAACGTAAATGCTGTCATGCCTCTAAATGTGGCACATTCCTCATTGTCAACTCCATGTCATGGCCTTCAGACATCAAATCCCGTCATTTCAGTTGTCCCATCGACAAACCATCCTTCTGGATATGGAGGACACATGGACAGTGGGGCCTCTGACTACTACCTGCCACCAAACATCAGACCTAATGGAGCTCCAGCGCTAGAGAGCCCTAGAATTGAGATCACTTCTTACATGGGACTTCACCATAACAACAACCAGTTTTTCCACGATGAGGTTGAGGAGGCCATCCCAAATGCCAAGCGGTCACCTTCCACTGCCACTTTGAACTTACCAAACATTGAGGCGTACAGAGACCCATCTTGCCTGAGTCCAGCAAGTAGCTTGTCTTCCAGAAGCTGCAACTCCGAAGCGTCTTCCTATGAGTCCAACTACTCGTATCCATACACTTCACCCCAGACCTCTCCGTGGCAGTCCCCCTGTGTCTCTCCGAAGACCACCGACACAGAGGAGGGCTACCAGCGCAGCATGGTGGCCTGCACCTTGCTCAGTTCCCCAAGGCACTCTCCGTCGACGTCTCCCAGGACCAGCATCACAGAGGAGAACTGGCTGGGGGCTCGCAACTCGAGGCCTCCATCCCCTTGCAACAAGAGAAAGTACAGCCTCAACGGCCGGCAGACCTCCTATTCCCCGCACCACTCCCCAACGCCTTCCCCGCAGAACTCACCGCGGGTGAGCGTCACGGATGAGACGTGGCTGGGGAACACCAACCAGTACACCAGCTCTGCCATCGTTGCCGCCATCAATGCCCTCACCACCGACAGCACCATTGACATGAATGACGGGATTCCCATCAAGTCAAGGAAGACCGCCATCGACCACACGCCGTCCATGACTCTCAAAACTGAACCAGCTGGCGAGGATCATGGGACCATATCGCCAACTGCCGATTTATCACCAGAAGACTTCTCCAGCTTTCAGCACATCAGGAAAGGAAACTTCTGCGAGCAGTACCTGTCTGTGCCGCAGCATCCCTACCAGTGGGCCAAACCAAAGTCTCTGTCTCCAACATCCTACATGAGGTAAGGAACCTCGACTTAGAGGGCAATCCTGATGGTATCTTTATTGCATGCTTCGTTTTTGATCTCCTTCCCCTTCCTGTCTCTGCTTCCTGGCAAATCTGCCCATCCATTCATTCCACTTAGCCATATCTTGTGACTTTGACTCTGTTGTTGGTGTGATGTGACCATGAGTAAAGGATTAAAGAGGCTGTTCTAGGAGCTGGCTGTGCATGGGTTGTAACTGGCTATTGCTTCCCAGGAGATGAGCAGCAGTCCTGGCAGTCTGGAGATGGGGTGTTCAGAAACTCATCAAGAAGCATGACAATTTGGTGCCATCAGACCTGGAGCTTTACTTAAGTAGCTCTTAGTATGTTTTTCTTGCAGAAGAAGGAGATGGCTTCATTATTGTGGCTATTAGAGGGTCTTTGACATTTACGTTTTATAGATAGTGAATACAAACTACATAGTAATATGGTTCTTTTGTGCATTATTTCAGCTTTTACTTCACTTAATCTAAAAGCTGCTCATCAGTCTTCTTCTCCTGTCTGTGTTGGACAGTGATTCCCCTCCTCTCACCCCACCCCCCTTCCTCACCATTTTTATGTTTAAACTAGAAGACCTTATTTGTCATCTGATAATATACTACTCACATATATTTATCACAAGAGGACTGTTGGTAGGAAGCATCACAGAATAGCTGGAGTTTGAGTTACATCACTGCTTTTTCTTTCAGTCTCAGTTATGGTCTTTATTTTGAAGTCTCCTGAAGGCTGTATACACAGAAGCATATGGTGCAGGAAAAGAGTTTGGCTTTTCAAAAGTTTGCAGGCTGTTCCCAGTCCCTGGATGCAATGGCCACCCCTTCTCTTCCAGCCCAAAAGCACACTTGGCTTCTTACTTTTGACAGCAAAGCTGTCTTTCTGAAATAAGTGGGCACATAGCTGAAATGTTTTAATTATTGATAACATTCCCTGGCTCTCAACTTGCCAGTCTGACTTTAATCCAGTCAGCATCTCTCTGCTATGTGCCATCTCCCAAAACTGAGATTGAGGGGTGCATGGCCCTTCATGTCACAGCATGTAGTGCTGTGGTCCCCTTCCTCATCGTCTCCTCCTCCTCCTTCCTGCGTTGCCCAAGTCAACCCAAGTCAAGGGCCGCAGGACCCTGTCTCAATTCAGTTCAGTGCTGGGAAGTGTAGCAACCCCTTTGGGTCTGGCCAAGCCATCCTGAGGTAAACACTTGGTACCTTTAGGAGCTGGGATAGAGACTTTAAACATCAGGCAAATCCTTCAGAGCCTTCCTGAATCCTTAAAAAGCCTTTTATGCTCTCCCACTGAAGTGCCGAGTAGCCCGCATTCATCAGAGAGGCTGGCTGCTGGCTTTTGAATCTCAGGGGGGCTGCTTTCTGCTGGAGACTTCAAGGGCAATAATAGGAGAGTTTGACCAAACAGGCTTTTATCTTTCCATTGCAGCAAGTGGCCCGTAAGCACTCTGCTGCAGTCTGTCAGGAGGCACCCGGCATGCCTGTGCGCTAACACAAACAAGAAAGGTGAAGCGTACAGAATGGAGCCCCACTACGTTGTGTATTTAACTTTTTTTTCCACTGTTTTGGTCTAGTACAAAATATGTTTCCTGGTTCACAATATGTTTCCATGTGATCTCATTAGCTCGTGCTCTGGGGCAGTTGGAAGTAACTGTCGAAACGTGATTTTAAGTTATTTTACCAATCAGATACACTGACCGTGCTTCCTTCCACCAAAAATACCTCTCGTTTTATGTATATTGAAAGTGCTGGGCAAATGAGCACGGACGTCAACAGGATCACAGCCTACGCAACAGAAACTGTTATTTTAAATCTTTCCAAAAAAATTGGTTAAGAATTTGTCACAACAAAGCTGGATTTTTTTCCTGTTATGTTACACATCTGTTCTATTTCAAACATGAGGGCTGGAGGGGTGGGTTCCAACAAACAACTCGGGCTCCAAGATCTACCCGCTCGTAATGATTTTGAGATAGCCAGATTTGATTACCTCCTCTGTCCCTTCCTGAATACACGGTACAATTTTCATCAAAAGCCAGCGTGCCTTGGAAAATCACTGAAACCCTTCCCTCCCTCTCTTGCATTCCCATCTCTTTGGGGGCAGGAAGGAGGAGGTTCAGGCAGACCATCAGCTGCAAGCTGTCTCCCTTCCTGGGGTTTTATAGCAGGCATCACCCTAAAGGTGAAACTACCTTTTTGTGTTGTTTCTAAAATTGATGATGTTTTTCATTTGTTGTAATTAAGTACAATCTGCTTTAGGCTTTTCAAGTCCCAGAGGGTGGGAAAGAGTATGTATAATGACATATAATAGATATTATATATGTACTAACAAAAGTATGATAATGCCTGCTTTAACAGAAACACAGTATTTCTGTGCCTCATGCTTCTCTTGGTTGCTCATGAGGATTGTGAGCTCAGAGGCTCAGCCTGGTCCCCAGGCTGTGGGCTCCTTGGAGCAGGTTTGGGCTCACACATCCCCTTCAAAGGCTATGAACTGTGACTGTTCCTGCGTGGGACTTGTCACACGGATGCTGGGGATTGCAAGACAAGTTGGGAAGGTAGAATCTGACCCCGCAGCTGAGGCTGAGGCTGCACAGGGTAACCCAGGGCTGCTGCGGATTTGTCTTTGGTGCTCTGCTTAGGACCTTGCGCCAAATCTTTGGATGTAGAAAATATTTAGAGACCAAGCAGAGATTTCCAGGGGAAGTTTGGAACAAACTCTGGCGTAGTAATGGCAGTTGTTCCCAGATTAAAATGGGTTACCTAAATATACAACTTTACCTCAAAAACTACTGGAGGTAAATCATTATGAAGAGGGTCAGCCAATGGCTTTGTGAAATTCCGCTTTGCGTTTGGTTCTGAGGTCTGTTTTTTTTAATTACAGTATTTATGCATTGCGCTCAAGATGCAAATGCAAGAAGTTTCCATCTTAGTCCCTCTTTTCCAGTTAATGTAGCAAATAGTTCAAAAAGAAGCACTCTACCAGGCAGTTATTGTATGAGCAGGTGGTGCTCTGTGTTTCTCAAGCTCTTGCTGTCTCAGTTGTGTTCCTTTCTGTGATCTCCATCGCTCCTTAGTGCAATGTAATGCAGAATCTCCTGTGGGCAAAAAAGTCAAAGACAAAATGGCAGTACAGGACTTCTGCCCTTGGTATGGGGGCAGGATTAGTGACTATTTCCAAAACTAAAATCCCTTTTTTTTTTTTTTACCCACTCATTGGCATGTCCCAAATCATCCTATATTGCAACAAAAAGTATAGGCAGTCACAAAATCGAAGGATTTCTGAGTAGCATGCACATTATTTATGACTTCCTCTTTAGCCACTGTATTTGACTAAATACAACCTGAAATTTCCTGGAGACGTTTCCTTACTCATTGGAAAGTAACACATTGTAGTTATTTCAGGTGTCATCAAGAAGTGTGTTTGCCTGTAACACTTGAGTTTACATTAAATGTAGTGCTTTTTTGGGGAGAAGGAGAAAGAGAAATTATTGGATTTGTTGGTCAGGCATATGGCATGTGTGAGGTCTACCACACCAAAAGGAGCTTCCAGGAATAGACACCCAGTTCCAGGTGCTTATGAAAGCTCCCTACTGTATATTCTTGTGCAGTTTATGTTTTTTAAGCTGTCGAAAGCCACATTTTCTTCAGCTGCAGTCTCTTCAACCTCAAAAATATACATGTGTGTTCTTGACCTCACAGGCAACGAGTCATGTAGTTTTACATATAGGGGCATAGTTTGCACCCAGAGAATGTATGGGTGGATACCTGTCTACCCATTGCAAAAATCACATTTGGCTTTTACCTGCATCAACGGGCTGGTTTATTTTTTGTGGATTTTTTGAATTCCACTTTTGTGACTGTGGCAGTATTAAACTCAAGCATGCAAAAATTGTTCATTGAGGCCCTGAAACATATTATTTCCTTAAAAATTGAGATTTTAAAATGTGGCATATCTTTTCCTTCCTTCTTTTGATTTCTGGACCTTCCAGATGCTCTGATGCTCTTGTTGCCTTTTTAATTCTTCCTTTTTTAAAATTAAATATATGTTTTGTTCCAGATTGTGAGACAGAGGACAGCCTTACTTGGGAGAAGTTAGTTTCTCAAGAAATCGGGGTTTTCTGAGGGTGGAAAAAGGTACCAGCTATCTTAAGATGAGATAGCCACCGGCTCAACAGCACCGGATTTGCTGACCTGTGCATTCATGGCAAACTTGCGTGTTTATTGCAAGCCAGAGGAAGTTCCTCAGACAAAGCAAAAGCAGGACTGTCTGAACAAGACCCAGTGAAATGGGGACTTGTGGCTGTGTGTCGGTGACCATCTCCTGGGGCTTGTTAGTGTTAATTGAGGGGCACAGGGAGTGGAGGAGGAAGAGCCTGCGATGCCTCTAACCTTTTTCTCTCTTCTGCTATATATTTATGCTGGATGGGAATATTTAGATGCATCAACAGGTTTGGTTTGCCACCACGTAGCAGTGGCTTTTGATTACGTTAGGTTGCTGTACCATAAGGCTGAAGACTGCCTGGGAGCCTGTCTCAGTAAACTGATTTGTTTGTTTGTTTGTTTGATTGATTTAATCCTCCCTACGCTTTCTCCTGCCTGTTTTCCAGTTCATTCATACACTCTTGTGAACATCTTATTAATGGTCTTCCTTCACCAGCTCGTTTTAGCACCGTGTGATTCTAAATTCAGAATGAGCAGAGACGCGATGCCAACTGCTTGTTATCTCCATTCCCGCAGCAGTAGTTCCTTGTTCTCTCTGTAAGCTAACAACTGCAGAATTTCCCATGCAAATGGATCTCTGAACGTGCAATTTCAGGACAGTGGTGTTAAGTATTATCTGGGAGTACGATGACGACTCGCGTTTTCAAGACTTCAGCGTGAGGAATTCCAGTGCGCTGCATGCACTCCACGGAGGAGCTACTTGCTCGGCATGCCAGCAAAATGCAGCCAAGTCTGGGGTGGGACGCAGCATCTATTTTAACAGCTCGCAGCCAGATTGCTCAATTGTCATACAGGAAATTAAGAAAAGGAAAAAAAGAGAGCAAAATCTCTCCACATTAACTCATAGGTGAAATATAAAGCAGGTCTATTTTTTTCTGACCACTGTCAAGTTGACAGGCACATAGGCATCATCGTTGG
The DNA here is from genome assembly GCA_039877255.1 of Loriculus beryllinus. Taxonomy (NCBI): domain Eukaryota; kingdom Metazoa; phylum Chordata; class Aves; order Psittaciformes; family Psittacidae; genus Loriculus; species Loriculus beryllinus. The sequence goes on from JBCJKH010064279.1 coordinate 51,084, forward strand.
TTTCTTAACTCTTCCAGAAACCACACAAGGATCTTTAGCAGCCATTTGCTTCAATGTGAGACATGGGTAATAAATAATAAATTACAACCATATTTGCATTTGGCACACAGTCAGAGCAGGGGCAAGCTAGCAGCCTGGTAAAAGTTTCAGCAGCCCTGTGGTTTCTCTAGTTTGTATTTTTGTTTCTAAAGGAATACTCCCACATAGAAAAAAGTTTAGTGCAGGGCACCCCGTCTCAGCCGCACTCCTTCTAAGTCACTTGCTTTACTTTTGGTGCTGAAGCACCCTTACCATCCTGCTCTGCCAGGCAGTGACTTATGCTCCTAGCAGGCAGCTATCTGGGGTAGATGACTGCATGCTGTGGTAGCTGGCCAATGAGCAGGGTTAGTCCCTGTGTGAGACTGGCAGTTGTTCTGACACCTTTTGCACAGTAGCCTAGTTAAGGACAAAGATGTTTGCAGAGCTATTTTTCAAGCGGCCTTGTGCATCTAGTAGCTTAGAAAGTGTAACTAACGGTAGTTTAATTCCCAAATGCATAGCAGTCATGTGAAGATGAGGCTTAAACACCTATGCAAAGTTTAGTAGAAATGTTTGGCTTTGGTTCCTTCCTGTCTATATTCCAGTGTGCTGCTTAGTATCTTTCTTTTTCTTTCTTTATTTTATTTTATTTTTTTTTTTTTTTGGTAACTTGATAAATCTTTCTGCTAAAAGCAGAAGTCAGCCAGACTGGATAATCTGTTTTTGATTTAATCATATTGCGTATCTGGTGTATGCAGAATAAATCACTATTCATCTGGTTTGCAATCTGATTTACGTAGGACAGAGGAGTTACATTGAGTGAATTTCCTATAGCCTAACACCAGGTTTTGCGAACCCACCTTTAAACAACCAACCCTCATTACAGCATTTAGGAGGACTGCAGTTAGATTTATTACGGTGTTGAAAGGAATGGGGCAGGTTTTCAGTTGGTGGAAAATTTGATCTGAGGGAAATACACCAATGTATATTTGATGGGAAGACTGTGTGAAGACCTTTTATTTCTCTTCTTGACCCCTGTGGAGGGGCTCTTCTCCCCTCTGTTTGATGCTGGCTAGATGAGGTAGTTTGGGCCTTTTCAAATTGATAAGGCTTATTTGCATCAACCAGATTTGACCACTGCACCATTTGCTTGGTGATTTTTTCCTTTAACTGCGTTTAGCTGCAGGAAATTAAGTGCATGATGAAGATAACCTAACATAGGAAATAGCTCTGACAGCCCTAGCCCATGACACTGTTAAATGCATCACTCTGCTTCCTTTATCAGGAAAACTGCCATTAATTGTCAATTTGTAATTGGGCAGGTGGTATTTTGGAATTTCGACAATAGATTGCAGGCTAACAGCAAACTATATTTTTATTTACAGGCATTATTTAAGAACCTGAATTTTACAACTCAATTATACTGGTATTTTCAGGTGATGATTTGAAAGAATTCAGCTTTGGTTTTGGCTTGGGTTGTGTTTTTTTTTTTTAAGGAGATATGATTATGAAATTACTACTTGCTTCCATGTGTCTTCAAAAAAAAAAAAAATCCCTCTTCACTTGAGGGCTACCTGCTGCTGGTCAGAGTTGTCCTGTTTAATTAAGTTCTTAAAGTTTCTAATGTGGTAGATGTTGTGTCCACAGGAAAAGAAAAACATCCATCAAGTGAAAATTTACCTAAAACCAGAAACATCTGTTTAAAAATGTGTGCTGATCATCACCAGGAGAGACACAGCTGTTTTGCTCTGCTCTTTGTCATTTATCATTACTCAAATTTGGATTATCCAGATTTTTTTTTGCTTTGACTTTTTCAGACTAGAGTGTGTGCACCTAACATGCTACGCAAGGAATAGTGGCTATAGACTGGTTGCCTGAAGTGGTTTTGGCCATTCTTTCACTCTTTCTTGTGCCTAGTAGCAGAATAGCTTCTCCTGGCCCCTTGGGTGGGTGCTGGCCATTTTTGGGGAAAGGCTTTCACAGGAGCTCAAAACATGTGGCTTCTGCCTCTAGCAAAGGCTGGGGCTCCCATGCTTGACAGGCACTGCATCCAAATTCAGGATTTGCCCCTGGCAGGGTCTTGCCTCTGCAGAGAGTGCCCCCCTGGCTCCTGCTGGATCCAGATGTTCACAGGAGCTGGGAGCCCTCAGAAAGATAACATCTTTCTTTTGGATGAGCTCACATTTGAGCTGAGCTGGAAGCTATATGGCTACTTTCTTCTCTTTCTCTGTTATTTTTGAGGACGCTCCATGTCCTGAGGGCCATAGAGCAGAGTAGTTGGAAGTTTTGAGCCTGTAACTCACCAGCAAGCTGTGCTGGGGTAGCAAGGAGTGTTCAGGGAGTGAGGATGGTACTGGTCCTCACAGAGGGCTGGGACGTAGTGGCTCAAGCTGAACCCTGTAAAGCACGTAGTGTGTGTCTATAGGTGTTCAAATCACATGGCTCAGCTTTATAAGCAGTGAAGAAAGATAACGTAGAGAAACTTGGCACCACCTAAAGTTGCATCAGTGTATATGCACGTGTGCAGTTGGCAGTGTTGAGTTAAATATGCCAGTGATAAAGGACTGGATAAGCACTTAACAAAACCAAAAATCCCCTCTGGTTCAAGTGATTAAAGTCTTTGTCCTGCAGTGGGAGATAGCAAGGATGCTTTGGAGAATATGAGAGCTGTAATACCTGAGGAGCTGCAAGAGCGCTGGGTTAGTGTGTGGATCACTGGGATATTAAAATAAAGTATTAATTCTTCAGCTGAATATGTGCTTGTAGTATACTCATCCAGCGTGGAAGCTCTTGTGCATCCTTTCCCTCCCAGCCAGCTCATTTCAGCCGTGATTCACATTGCTCAGGCTGTCCTTGCACCAGTGTTATACAGTGAGGAGTGGGACCAGTAAATCCCCAGTGGCCAGTCTCCTTGCACCCTGGATGAGAGCTAATAAGCTCTTTAGCTTCTTCCTCTGCATGCTGCAAGTATCCCTCATCTGTTGTGGCGACAACAAAAGGTCAGAGACCCTTACTTTTGGCTTGCTGGTTGTGTTCTCCAGGTTGATGGGAGAGATAATAAAGTTTGATGTAAGAGGGCAGGGTGGCATGTTGCAGTTATGCCATTTAACTGCTTGTAAAGGCTTTTGAAGGACGCCTTGTGAGAAGGATCCACCAAAGTAAGGAACATACACTAGACATAAAATCAGTCTTTTCATTGTGAAGCTTTTTGCTTCGATTTTAAGATCAATAAATTTGTCTCAGACCTACTGTTTCTACAGTCCTTGTTTGTTCTTTTTTTCGCTTTTTTCAACCCAAAGCATCAACCTGGCGTTTCTTCCGTTTAAGCTCTCCTGACTGTTTTCAAGTGTGGTTTTACACTGGAAGTGAGTTTCTAAGAATGACACTTCCCCACTATCGCATGCTGTCAGGCCTGCTTGCTTGTGTGATGGTAATGAGTCCTTAATATTTCAGTTAATTGCAGAGTCAATACCAGGCCAGAGGAATGAGTTGGATTTTCTTCAGGCTTGTGCATCGTTAGTAGGATTTGTAATCAAGTTCTGACTTCAGAGCTTCCTCCCTGCTAGTACGTGAACCAGAAGGAGATCAGCTTCGCTTTGAGACTGATGTGTTTTGTGTTTGGGAAGGAAGCTGGGAAATAGCTTTTTTTCTTCTTACCGCCCCTGTAAAATGAACAGACTTGTTGAAATCCATTAGATTCATTAAAGCAGAACTCCTCCAGAGCTGGTTTGGCGTTCAGTTTCACAGCAGAAATCCTGTTCCTTAAATTCCTCTGCATCTTTTCTGCCTACCTTTTTCCTTTTGGTTCACAAATCAATTTATTAAGATATTTGTAAGCTGTGTCTTAACATTTTTCCATTTTGGTTACAAATTGGATAGCATATGGGCCATCAGATGTGTTCAACCCATAAATCTTTATAAAATAACCTTTGGCTT
>JBCJKH010064285.1:0-12201 GCA_039877255.1 Loriculus beryllinus
AACAACTCTAATGCATTTTCCATCAAAGTTATACCATGTGAAGTGCATGGGGCTCGTTGGAAATCAGAAGTTCATCTTTTCTTCATTGCTCTGCTTCTCAATCGTGGACTGAGAGCAAGCAAACTTACTGCTTCGAAAACCCATCTTCTCCCTCGCTCTGTGATACCTCGATGCAGAGAAGCATGGCTTGGGTTCTTCTGTGAGCTAAGCTCTCCCTCCTTACACTCATCTCCACTGCTATTCTAAGTATGCCATTTTACTCTATTTTTAATTTAGAGAGCAGTGCTTGCTGTATAACGTTATGGTAAACTGCTGTGTTATCACAGTCTCTAGACTTTCCCAGTTATTTGATGGCTTTAAGCTGACAGAGGCTAGGTTTAGACTAAATATTAGGAAAAAAAAATCTCTATGAGAGTGATGAGGCACTGGCTCAGGTTGCCCAGATAAGTGTCCAAGGCCAGGTTGGACAGGGCTTGGGAGTAGCCTGGTCTAGTGGAATGTGTCCCTGCCCATGGCAGTGAGGTTGAACTAGATGATCCTTTAGGGCCCCTTCCAACCCAAACCATTCTATGATTCTCTGATACTCCAATATAACCCTTCCTATTCTTAAAAAAGCAGTTTTATTTGGCTGAAGAAGCTCACTGTTTTAATCTGGCCTTTTCATTCATGCTATAGTTCAAATGTTCAGAAGAACAAGATTCATCCCTGGCTGATGGTTCCTGTCTGACAAAGTATTTCAAAGCTCTGAATAGATACATTAGGCGTGTCAGGCATTTTCCAGGGTCCATTTTCAGCATGATTCATATTATTTTCTCTTTAAGTACAAAAACAACTACCTTTCAATGTCTGAAAAACAACTCCTGATGCTTCACGGGGAATTCTGCATGTGTAAGGCTCAAATGAAGCCTGAGCAAGGACTGCAGGTTAAACTCCAGAAGGACTTAAACACTTCTACACGGACTTATCTTGTGAGTGAATGTTGACTCACAGTTCTTCTCTGAGTAAGGCATCCTGACCATTTCAGGGGCATGACCCAGTATTTAGTACAAATCAGTATGACACAGCTTTGGTAGATGCCTCCTATAAAACCAAGCTCAATTTCTTACTTCACTTATGAAACTAAATTCCTCCTCTCCCTTTGGCACAAGCCAGTGAGAAGCTGGGTACCAGGTCTCAGCTCCTTTTCTGCTAAGATTGTTCAGTGGTGCAATGAAGAATTCAGGATTTACTGTGGAAAACAAAGCAGTATCTTGTAATCTAGTGGTTATTCATTAGGTAATGCCTACATTATTTTAATGAATTTAGTTCTTCAGGATTTGACCTCTAATTAACACCATTGTCCTTTGCTGTTACCTTTGAGTGTTTTGTTTTATTTTTGGATATTCTCTTTGGGCCTTTCTTCACAAAGAAACAAGGAGCATTATTAGCCTTTGCCAGTACCACATTTGATTTTGGTCATTATATTGAATAAAAGTAGAATTAGAACCCAAACACTAATAATTATCAAATAGCTTTTTTGTAATGATATGTTTATAAATTATAACCTTGTTTGGGTTTTGACCATAGAATTGCTCTTCCATTTCAGTTTCCCTGAATGATCTTTACCCCCATCCATTGTTTTAAGGGCGATACCTTCATTCATTTGTCACTTGAATAAGGAGAAGGCTGAACCAATTAATCAAAGCCTTGCAGAGCAACATACAGCAATGTAATGGTTGGTTGAACCTTGCTCTCAATGTAGAACTCAGCCTTAAATTCCAAAGTAGGTGTTTCCTTACTATGAAAACAACCTTGAGGTGGAAAAACAATTTTTTCTTTTAATTCTCTTTTGGCGTTGCACTTCCTCAGGATCAAACTGAAGAGCTGCAATAAAGATCATGTCTGTAACCTCACTCCTGAGGCTACCTTGTTAAAACATCACACTACTACAGGCTTCTGGTTTTGTACTTGTAATTTAGTGCAAGGTTAAGGAAAGGACAAGAAAGAAGAAAACTTCTAGAAGAGTTAATTAATGGTTATGAAAATAGCAAATCCTTGTCACAGCTGTGTATTAATATTTTATTACAACAGTTTAGTGTGTACTTTGACAAGGTCCGGGTCTGGAAAATGATAGCAAGCCAGCTCCTGAACACATTTCCAGTTGGAGACTTTACTAGACCTTGAGAAATTTTATCTGGAAAGAGTAATGTCAAATAAGGAGGACATTGCTGTGAGAGACTGCTGAACAACTGAGGACAGTGCTGACACTTGGAAGGATGGGAAACAGAAATGCGATAGGGCCTCCTTGAGACCAGGTCTAGAGGAAGGAAATTTTGTCAGGAGATGAGGTAGAAAACCTCTTCCAAAAATGCGATCCAGCTCTGATCTCTCCACTGAACTCAGTGCTTGAGTACTAGAAATGTATACAGAAAAAAGACCAGAAAGCAATTGAAAGGAATTCTTTGAGCAGTCCTTCCCCAGTTCTTTCCCAGAAGGACTTCCAAATGGATGAATCCGCAATATTTTCCTAAAGATTTCATTGGACTTCAGTGTTTCCTACATTATCCACTTCATCTCAAGCAGCAGCAGTTTACATTTAAAACTAAGACCTTCTCATTTTTTTTTTAAATAACCTGAATGCAGGAAAATTACTTCAGCTGCCACTAAAATGCAAAGTTATGTTTTCTAAAATGCATTTTGAGAGCTCTGTAGTCTACTTTAACAAAAAAATGTGTCTACTCAATTTAATGGTATCTGATTTCAATTTTCTTCTCTATAGCTATCAGGAGCTAAATACTATATGTACCTGAATCCACTGGCCCAAATCAAAATCAGGGAGGACAGAGCATAGAGACTGATCACAGTATCACAGTCTAAAGCTGTCTGTAAATATTATTTCTGTATTTTTAGATCTTATATTTAGCTAGTCATGTTCATCAGCAACTCATGACACACAGTAAAAGCAAGAATGGTCTTTACGCTCATTTGCTTTCTGGAATTAGAGAGGAAATGATATTTCATGGCTCAGTAAAGGTAGTAATAATTACTGACAGGTTTATAACAGTTCACAGTGAAGGTGTTTACTGGTGGTTGATTGTCAAATGTAGGACCACAAGAAAATGGACTGAATCAGAATAGTAATTTTTGTGTTGTTTCTAAGAAATCTGAAAATTGAGAAAATGGCAAGGTGACTGTTGTCTGAGAAGAAAGAAGTGCCATAAAATCAAACTAGTTTGGAAAGCATCTCAAGGAGTTGCTGTCTAGTGTTCAGTCTCAAGACTGAATCAAGCACTCAGTCATTCCTGACAGACATCCTTCTTACCTGTTTGCAAAAGACTTTCAGTGCATACTCCATACCTAGGAAACCTAGTCTTGGGCTTGAACAAGATAAAGGTTAAAATCTAATCTAAAGCTCCCATGCTGTATTCAGGCATTCTACTTCTTCTCACCCACCTTTGAGTTGAAAGACAGATTTTTCATATTTGCACCAATATTTTCTATTTTCAAAACTGTTACAATATCCTGTCTCTTTTTTCCCCTACCCCTCATTATTTCCTCCACTTTAGGCTATCAGTCTCACTTCACCTTATTCTCCATGTTTCATAGACTTCTGACCATTCTTGTTGCTCTTCTCCAAGCTTTCTTCAGTTAGCCCAGATTTCCCTTGGAGTGCAATACCTGAATCCACAGTGCTCCATGTGAGGTCTTAGTACAGAAAAATTCATAGCTCCTACATCTTGCAGACCTCTCTCTAGTTTGAAGTGTATGTTTGCCTTTTCTATGATAACATGACGAAGCTGCATCATAGTCAGCTCACAAACCCCAGGCCCTTTTCTGGAGAACTGATAGTTAACCAATCAATGTTATGGTACTTAATCTTACTATATATACATCTTTTAAATTACTTATGTCTAAATGCAGTACTTGGCACTTTTTTCTATTGCTTTTATTCTGTTTTCTTCTTTCCAATCTCTATTAACACATCATTTTCTTCCCCTAGTGTTTCCCATCTTGTTGTTACCTGAAAGCTTAAAAAACCCATGTTACTCTTTATTGGATTACCCAAAGTAATGAATTAAAATACTGAATAACACCAGACCCTTGCAGAATTGAACTTTATATATCCTTGTGTTTTGCCAAGAAATTGCTTTGTTAAGTAAACTCTAAATAGTGTGTTTTCCGGGCAGTGCTGTATCTATTCTATGCTACATACATGTAAATCTTGTTTCCTTAAAAGGACATGAGAATCAATGTCAAAAGCTTTGCTAAAGTCTCTGTATATGATATCCACCATTTCCACTTACTTATAGGGCCTAGTGTCCTACAAAAAAGTAAATGAGATGAGTTTGATGATTAGTTAATAGAAAAATCCGTGTGGATCATTCCTTATCTTCTTCTTATGTTCCTAGCACTAATACATATTCTGTTTCACTATTTGTAAAGAAGGCAAAATTAGGCCAATGGATATCCTTTTCATTGTGCTTTAGTTTTACAGCATTATAGCCATCTTCACAGATTCTCAAGGAGTCATAGCTGGGAGATCACATGAGTCAGCTCTATCTGTACACGTGTGCATGCAGCTCACAGGGCTCTCTAGTTTGAAAACACTCAGATCTCTATAAGTAACCACCCTACTTCGGTATTGCTCAAACCTATGTGTATACAGCAACATGACAAAAAACTATTCATTTTAAAAAAAGCACAACTAATTGAGTTATAATAGGACAACTTCTTTCCTTGGCCGTAGGTTTCAGTCTGTTTCTGATAGGTGTATATGACTTTGCAACTGCAAAAAGAGTCTGCCTGGTTTCATTACATTAATGGAACTGGTTTAAGAATATTCTAAAATTTGACATGTATGCTTCAATCTAATGTTCCAAACTTTGATAACGTGAGTTGCAGCACATATTTTTAATCAGATTTCCTCATCTGACAAAGAGTTTTGGGACTACTACAGATACTAAATTTTGTTAACTCTGGAAACAAGGAGGTGTAGATGCCTGTTCCAAATATATGACTGTCTCCACACCCTGCAGATGCGTGGTGGGTTGAGCCTGGCTGGATGCCAGGTGCCCACCAAAGCTAATCTATCACTCACCCTCCTCAGATGGACAGGGCAGAGGATGAGGAGATCATTCACCATTTACCATCCCAGGCAAAAAAAGACTCAACTTGATTAAATTATTTTACTTTATTAACAATCAAATCACAGTAGGATAATGAGAAATAAAACTAAATACTGAAAAACCTCCTAACTACTTCTCTCTTCTTCCCAGGCTTAATTTTACCCCCAAATTCTCCACTTCCTCCACCCCACCAGCACAGAAGGATAAGTAATTGGTTGTGGTCAGTTTATCACACAATGTCTCTGCTGCTCTTTCCTCCTCAGGTGTAGGCCACTTCACACTCTTCCCCTGCTCCAGCCAATACATGCCTCTAGCAAATTGTCAGCACTTTTTTAAAGTGGGACCATTAAAACTGAAGCAACCTGATCATGTATGTGTTGATGCTCATGGCCAAAAGCTGTAATTAGGAGTTGCAACAAAGAACTGACAAATTCTGTAGTTAGAAATGCATTTCTTCTCTAAAGAAAAACAGACAGTTTAGATACATTAGTGATGAGTCTTTGTTTGGATCAAAAATTATCTGAAATCAAAATTATTCACGTTTGACTAACCCTTAAATGCTAATGGCTAAATATAGGTTTCTCATTCCCTTTGAGACTTATACTGCCCTCAATAACTTCAAGAATTTAGACCTCTGCCTAATTATCCCTTAACTTAGAGAGTAAAAGAAAGTTGTTTTACGTTTAAAGTCCATGAACAATTGGGATACACTGAAATTAATAACAAAAGCCTCAGATGAGAGCAGGGTTGTAATCAATGCCTAATGGTGGATCTCAACCACTATGAGTGAAAAGAAAGACCATCAGTTTCATTTTTCTTTCTGATGTTTTGATAACATCATGGCATTAACTTCAGCAGAGCTGAGATCTGACACTGAATCTCAGCACTGGTCACTTGGCTTATTTACAGTAAGCCAGTGGGAGCCGTCACCTCATTAAGAAGCAGTGCTTATTGCTTCCAGTCTTTTTTTTTCACATCACCGAGATCTTCACACCCTAATTTTCCTTTCAGGCTTTCAGTATTTGAAGTTTATGTCTAGAAGTGTTCATAAAGCAAACTTGAAAATAGAAAATTTTAAAAAGATTTTTTTTTTTTTTTTATTTCAGCCAAGCAGAAGAAATGTGTATGATGGGGAGAGGGAGAAATGCTAAAAGCTGCTGAAAGGAGGAGGGAACAACTGGCGTATCCACAACCTTGTTCCTGCAGGTCCAAGCTGGGATCGTCTCCAGAGAGTGGAGAGCTCAGACCTTGTTTATGAGGCGCTGGAAAACAGACCATGGATATATCTCCTTTCTGCAAAGGCACGGGAGCTCAGCACAAACCAGCACCCTTCCTTCCCCATGCCATATGAGGTGAGATGCTGGTGAGTCAATAAAAACCAGGCCACTTTGCTCAATGGCCATCTCGGTTTTGCAAAGCAGTTGGCAGTGCTGCAACATGCCAACAGGTTTGTCACTGAGCTCCACATGCATGGAAGTTGGGTTCATTGCTGCCCCCAAAGAAACTTAATGAAGGTGACCTTAAATGCCTTAAATACCAGCTCAGGGCTCAGGCACCACGCGGAAACAATGAGCTGGTAGAAGCCAAGGTGCTGATGCACTGAATTAGCACAGGACCCAGGTGCTGACATGTTACTTCCAGCTCTCCCTCAGCCTCAGCTTGTCCCACACGTGGATTTTGGCATCAGGGACGCTGCACTCTCAGGGGACAGGGGCTGCTGTGCTGGTGTGTTTACCATAGCTGGAGCTGGGTGCGAAGTGGTCAAGATTCAGAAAAAGATGCTGTTTTCCTTTTCTGCAATATATTTCAATGGGATTTTTCAATTTCTAGGTCTTTTTCAGCATACCCTTACTCTCATCAGTTTTCTTAGCTTTGTTTTTCTACGCTACATGTTTCCATCTTCTGTTTATTCCCTCTTTTGTTTCATTCAAATGTAAGATTTTTCATTATTTATGCTTTCCATTAGTTTATAGTATTTTATTCTGGTTTTATTTTCCTCTCTCTTTTCTCTTGTTTCATCTCAGTCTTCCCCTCTTCCTTTCCATCACCATATTTACATTTCTCTTTCAAGGCCCATTTTCTATAGCCCTCCCCCATAATCCCTGGACACACTCTTCAACCCCCGTACCAATCCTTTTACTTTTTCTACTTATAACCTTTTGTCCTTTTACTGGTTTTTTCCCTCCCGATGCACATTTTCTCCCCCTTCTCACATCCAGATGTTTTTCCCTCTCTATCTCCAGCTGTGCGAATAAATGACTTTTTTGTTTGTTTCAAAGAAGTTCAGTCAATCCTGAACAAAAATACTCATATTTTTCAAGAAAACAAAGCTGTGTAGATGTTCATTTTGGGTGAATGTTTCAAATAAGACAAACTGAAAAAAATGAGGTGTTTGATTTTTGAGAAATATTTAGTGAATAAACACTGAAGCAAAGTTGTAAATGCTGGAGGGACTAAAAAAAAATAAAATCAAAGCATTTTTGAGTTTGAGGTGGAGATGAGGGTAGGGCAAGTAGCTTTCTATTTCTTTTTTTGGCAGGAGTAAAGGGAGGATTTCTACACAAAATAACTCAGGTAAATCCCACTATGCCTTCAAAATGTATTTCTTTTGATCAAAAGTAATGTTTGGAGAGGAAAGCAATTTTTGCTAAAAATTTTATTCTAGCCCTAGTTTTCATTCCCTTCTCTTTCCCTGTCCAGTATGTCCAGTGTGTCCAGTATGGTTAGATGTAGAGAGCATGGAGGCATGGTGAGCTTTTTATCTAATATTTGGACGTTACTCTGAAAAAGAGAGAGTTGATATCTTCCCATGAAGGGAGTATCAACCCATGAAGTGAGTATCAACTGGGTATCCCGGTCCTTAGCTTTTTGGAACAGCAATTAAAATATATCCCAGCTGACTTAAAAATCTTACATCACATCTAAAGCATGGAAGCTTCTTACTATTGACAGCAGTTTCTTATGAAGGGGGCAAATGCATTTCTTGCAAATGTTCTGCTGCACTTAAATTCACAGTGGCAAAGCATTAGCCTCTGATGAAGGCTACAAAGTGAAAAACAGCAGCTGAGGACCACCACGTTCTGCCTTGGGACATGCAGTACAATTTCTTCGTATTCAAACGGGAGCCACATCTGGGTACCTGGAAGAAGAATCTGGCCCCATATGCCGTGGGGTATTTGCCCATTGTGTCTAGACCACAATTAGCAAAAAGATTTTGTGGAAGAGGAGGAGAAAGAAGAGGAAACTGCCAATGAGAGGATATTCTTTGCTCATAAATCCCAGTGCATTGAAACACAGATTAGACCCCTTCTTTCTTTTTAACCATCCCCTGCCTAGAGTCACTCAATCCTGAAATTTGCTGAACTGTTCAGCTCATGTCTACCCCGAAGTAATGAATTGGCAGGCCTATTTCTAACAGTGATTAATGAAGCTTTTCAGAGGCAACCCATTATTTGATCCAAAGTTAAAACAGTGGTTCATCATTAATCACTACAAGACATAGGCTCACAGATTCATAATTCTCAGCAAGCCTATTTCATTAAGTGTCCCACTCTTTCTTTTGTTAACCCAGGGCTCCCCTGTTTCTCCACCCCTTGCAGCCGCCCTCCTGGCAATCCATTTCCAGGTCCACTCACATAAAATGTCACATGCTCTCGGGAATATTTTTCAAGCTCTGCAGCCTTCCAAAACAACATCATCTTGTTTTGGATTTCAAAAATTTCTCTTCCCATAGAAAAATGTCTCAAATTATCAAATATGAGCCAACATTGGCACCCAGTGGCTGAACAGATTAATCACAGATACATATTCCCTTGAGCCCACCTTTTCTATTCTTCAAAGACAGGTTTTCCTCCGGGATGTATGCAGTACTTTTACATAGCCTTCCAGCTCTAGGCCATCTAAGCATGGCTGTGAACTAGTTATGCTAAGAAAAGAGAAGGAATGTACACGCTGTGACTGGTTCTCCCCTCTGCAAGGGCCTATCAAAGTCACTCCACAGAATTCATCAGGTGGGACTAACATCGCAAAGTTGCACAGGGTGAGGAGCCCTCCACTGGCTCCCAGGAGGCCACAGCACCCACACCACACCATTTGGTATCCAGCAGACAAACCAGGTCTGCTCCTGCAGGTAGCCTTCACCTGCTTGGTGAAGGGCTGAAGCTGAGTTCCTAAGTCCTGCTCCCCAGCAGAGCTGTAAGACCCTTTAAATGGTATGAACAGGGGCCTTTGGAAAAGTAATTTTGAACCTTTTGTCTCTAAATAACGTTTCTGAGCTTGCCAATGACTTGTACTGGGGGAATGTGGTGGGTTGAACTCGGCTGGATATCAGGTGCACACCAAGCTGCTGTATCACTGCCCTCTTCAGCAGGATGGGGGTTAGTGGAGAAAATAGGACAGAAAAGCGACTTATGGGTCAAGATAAAGGCTGTTTAAAAAAGTAAAAGCAAAGATTGTGCATGGAAGCAAAAGAAAACAAAATCTTTATTCTTTGCTTCCCATCAGCAAGCGATGTTTAGCTACTTCAAGATGGAAAGCAGGGCTTCAGTAGTCATAGCAGTTGCTCCAGAATATGAATATTGTAATAATGAATGTCCCCGCTTCCTCCTCCTTTCTGTTAGCATTTATTGCTGAGCAAACATCACATGGTATGGAATAACCCTTTGGTCATTTCGGGTCAGCTTTCCTGGCTATGTCCACTCTCAAGATCTTGCCTACCCCACAGCCTGCCTGTGAGGGGAGTATGTTGAAGAGACAGCCTTGATGTTGTGCAAAGCCTTGATGCTGTGCAAGCACTGCTCAGCTGTAGCCGGAACACTGGTGTGTTATCAACACCTTTCTAGCTACCAATACAAAGCACAGTACTAGGAGGGCTGCTAAGGGGAACATTTACTCCATCTCAACTAGATCCAATGCAATCTTCACCTCTTACTCCGTGCCATTTGCATAATGCTCAGGTCCCACATAATTTAATACATAGATCTCCTAACCATCCCATTATATTTAATTTTTATTACTGAAATCCTTCTTACCAACAGTTAAACTACATATTTAAACCACCTGTATACCCACCATAGACATTTATACATTAACTACTATCTGTTGTTCTTTAACACATAGATATGGGCTTCCTCCGCTCCTCTGTATGTTCATAAGAACAGGCTATGACTTAGGCCCCATCTGTAAAGATGGGTGCTCAGGACAGGAGGAGCAGTATGTTTGATTGTTGGCCACCAACACTGGCTTGTTTTGGGTCACTGTTGCACTTGTCTGGTTCCTTGCAAAACTCACTTTGTCAGTTCAGGTCATTCCTGCTACATTACTTCCTACAACATACAATTCACATCGCACTTTTTTTTTCCCCAAGGTTAAATCACCTTGAGGTACACACCAGGTCCCCCCATCCTTATAGGGTCCACTACAGGGACCTTATCTCCTTCCACAGTATGTAGGAATTTTGTTAGGACCAGAAATGTTAGAAGATCCTCTGGTGTTAACCATCCAATCCAAGTGGCTTTGCTAAATTTGTATCCCAGTGTTTCCATGCCCCACTGCCCAAAGCTTTCAACATAGTCTTTTCTCAGTTCATTATATCTCCCAGTCTTTCCAGAGCCTTGTGGGTGACAGAGGATGCGATGCACTGACTCAGTGCTGTGTTTCTTTGACTAGGTGTATATGAGGTTATTTCATAAATGAGTTCTATTGTCTGATTCAATTCTTTCTGGGGTACCACCTCAGCCCAGAACTTGCATTTCAAGGCCTAAGATGGTGTTTTGGGCAGTGGGATGATTTACGGGATATGTTTCTAGCCAACCAGTAGTTGCTTTCAATATGGTGAGTACATTGCATTGGTGTGTTTATGGCAGTGGTCTCATATAGTCAATTTGCTAGGTCTCACCATATCAAAAATCGAGTAACTGCCCTCTGTTCCAGGGAGACTTTATTTGTGTGGCTCTCTTGAAAGAGAATATGCATTCTTCAGAAGGTCTAGCAAAGCTTGTGTTTCCTTCTTGTTAGCTGGTGAAGTTGTTGCTGTCTATCTTGCTGACCACATCCATAGGCACATGATGGCATCCATTCAAACATTTTATTCCTAGAAACTGTGCAGGTCCCTTGCTCTTCTTTTTTTTATATAGCAAAACCAGCTTTCCGAAGAATCTGAATTACTTTTTCTCTTCTCAAACACTACTTCTGCCTTGTGGCCCACACAATGACATCATTAATGTATTGTAGATGTTCAGGGACATCACCCTGGATGATGGCATCCAGGACATCACCCTGGCAGTCCGGATCAATCCATTGCAGATGGTAGGGCTGTGCTTCCAGCCCTGGGACAGTTGATTCTGGGTGTATTGGACACCTCCTCACATGAAAGCAAGCTGTGGCCTGCACTCTGCTGCCAAAGGAATTGAAAAAAACCCACACTGGCCATGTACAGCAGCACTCAGTTGTGGCATTACTTTATTCAGGCCACAGTAGTCTACAGTTAATCATCTCCACGCTCTGTCAGACTTTTGCACTTGCCATATGGGACTCTAAAAGGGTGAGTGAGTCTTGCTGATCACTCCTTGGCTCTGCAGTTGATGAATCAGCTCACAGATAGGAGCCAGAGAGTCTTGATTTATGAGATATTGCTGCTGACTGTCCAGGTAGCAATTGTCACCTGCCGTTCTTCAACTCACAGCCATCCCAATACAAAGGGATCTTCCGAGAGGACAAGCAGGATAGAAAGCTGTTTGATCCTCTCTGTGTTCACAGTGGCTACACCAAAAGCCCATCAGACACCTATGGGTCCTTGAAGTATCCTCTCCTGAGGCAGCCTATTATTTGGATTAACATTTTCCCAAGCTCAGCAAAATAAAGAGATAAGCAGTGCAGACAACAAGCTCCATGAACTGCACAAGAGCTTGTCACTTATTAACTACCACAGCTGTAGCATGCTGAATGCAAAACTGACATTGTCTCGTGTGCCATGTTGGGTACCAAACGGGACTGCGGCGGTTTGACCTTGTCAGGTGCCCACCAAACTACTTTATCACTCCCCTTCTCAACAAGAGCGGGCTGGGGGAAAGAAAATAAGTTGGAAAAAAATCATGGA
>JBCJKH010064289.1:2455-13180 GCA_039877255.1 Loriculus beryllinus
GGAGGAGGGGAGGCCGGGAGGAAGCAGGGACAGGACACCTGACCCAAACTGACCAAAGAGGTATTCCATACCACAGCGTGTCATGCCCCGGATGTAACTGAGAGTTACCCAGAAGGGCTGGGGCACTGCGGGGTTGGAGGAGGTATCGGTCAGTGCTCGGTCAGACGGGGTGAAGGTGAGTTATCCGTCGATGGGTGGTGAGATGCTGTATTCTTTTTCATTGTTATTTCCTTTATCCTTATTATTGTTGTTGGTAGCAGTAGTGATTTGTGTTATACCTTAGTTACTAAACTGTTCTTATCTCAACCCATGGGAATTGCACTCTTTTGATTCTCCTCCCCATCCCTCCAGGAGTAGCAGGAGGGCAAGAAAGGGGGGGTTGAGTGAGTGAACGAGCTGCGTGACTGGGTTTAAACCACGACAGCATTGCGTTCCTCATCAAGGCTCTCTGAAAGGAGATCTGGGGGCAGTTTTCTCTCACCCTTGTAGCATCACAGGGTAAGGCTTGTCAGACCACAGTAGCACCAAATGATAACCACACTGGGCTTACATCCATCCAGGCAAGGGACTGGTCCCTTGCCTGTCCCTGCGTTAGGATAGTTACTTTTCCCCTCACCCTTGTACCAGGTACTTGTGCATACAAGTGTGTAGTACACCTGTGTGGAACCAAGTCAGACACATGTCAAAAGTGTGCAACACTCCCATGAAGATGCAATTGAAGGCTCAATGGAAAATTAATCTGTTTCTGAATGATAGCACTAGGATCTAGTTCATGATGTGAACTCTAGTTGCATGTGTGTCATCCAAACAGCACTGGTCTCTCTCCCTTGCTGCTTCCTCCTGAACTCTCGGCAGCAGTAGGAGCTGTGAGCACAGAGAAATCCCTTCATAAGTGGTGAGCAGGGCAGGGTCCTACTGTAAGCTCTGTTTTCTCTTCAAAGGACCAGGAAAACAAATGTTATCCTGCCTTGCTGGGATGTTTCCAGATAATTCACTGGTGGCTGTACAGCCACATACAAACTGTGCAGCTTGGGCTAGGACTGGAGCGAGCTAGGACTGGAGAAGACAGACTGTAGCTGTCTTCTCTTTTTAAGCTCTGGAACATATGGAGTACAGACATCACAAGCAGTGTTTTATTCAGGGGTTCGCCTAGATTGAATCTGGGCACTGTTGTGCAAGGTACTGACAGAGGCAGATGGAGGGACAAGTCTTGCCTCACATTGAGACATTCTCACCACAAATAAGGTTAAGAAGTAGGGGATGTGGAAGCAGAAAGAGATCCAGTATTCTGATCAGTCTGGACAGAAAAATTTAGGATAAATGAGAAAATCACTGATGGAAATGCATGGTGCCCACGCAGTTCATGGGCCAGGAGCACACTGAGGCAGAAGTATCCTCACTGGTACTAATCTGGCAGTTCAGCTGTGGGCTCACCACTGCTGCATCCCCATTGAGGGCTCACCCAGAGCTGTTGTTCTCTTAGAGAAGGGCTGTTATCAGTAAGGCAAGACCCAATCAACTAATACTGGAACTGTTTGGAGAGGTAAAAGCTTTTCAAATATGGGCACAAGAACAGAAAAGTATTGCCTAGAGAAGTCTCTTGGAAACTTGTATTGACAGTGCATTAGTGAAAAGGTCTTTTTCTAAGTGGAAGAAAGAGCAGGCTCTGTAGAGGGCTGGGTTGGCAGTTGAGCCTACAAATATCCGCAAATATGGAGACCACTTTTCCAATCAGTTTTTCCCCCAGTTGTACATTCAGTTAGATAATATTACAAGTTATTCACTAAGATGACTGGATCACTTGGGCCTGCATGGAGCATAATTTTAACAAAATTCTGACACAAGAGGAAAGTGAGTAGTAACAATTAATTATAAGGCTACAAGTGCATATTATTCTGTTCATGCCCTTTGAGGCAGTGTCACTTACATTATTTCTAAGAATCACTAAAGCCACTTCAATTATTTAATTTCCAAAGCAGAGAGAGCTCATAGGCATGGCAGCATGAAGCCATGCTGAGCTAGGGGCTGTCCTGGACAGGATTAGGGCACGCAGAGGAATCAGCATTCCCTGCAGGCACGAGGACTGCAGCAGACTGCACGTTCTCATCAGGAGTCATAGACATGTGAAGGAAAGTAAAATTACAGGGCCTCGATAAAGAAATCAAGGAGAGGTGTTTATTTCAGACTCTATTATGCATAGTATTAGAAAACACCAATCAGTACTAGAAATTATTTTTGGAGAATCTGGAGAAACAGTCAGACGTTTGCATGTCATCTGCATAACAATGAAACCGAAGGTTGCCCTGATTAAAAATAGAATGAAAAAGGTGTTTACAGCAGAAGGAACAATGAGATCCAGTGGTAGCAAGGTACGAAAAATGTCTTTTTTCCACAGTATAGAAGACATGTAATTCACTAAGATATGGTGGTTAAGCAAGAGAAGGAACAGGACTATGAGATTATACAGAAGGAGCTGCAAATTTCTGTTCCCTAGGCTAATGGTGACAGGGAAGCTGTCAGACCCGGCCTCAGCAGGGCAGAGTCCATGCCCTCTTCTCTCACTCAGTGGGAAGTGCTGACGCTGGTGGCTGAAGCCAGCAGCTGACAGGCATCACTGCACTTTAAAGCCTTTCAAGGTGTGTTTGAAATAGAAGTTCCCTTTCACATACCACATTCCCTTTCAAACCCAAACCATTTTAAGATTCATTCTATAATTCCATTAATATAATGGAAAAATTATTATCATGTACTTACTATATATTATTATATATTCACTCTACCATATCTAAGTATAGCTCATGTGTTTAGGGGAACACGGACACTTCTGCATTTTCTCAGTTTTAATTTGTTTACAAGGGAAAGAGAACTGGAATTCTTGGATTAAAGCCTTTGCATTTGAACTACACTACAACACTAATTTCAGAGAGCAGCTGTACTTGCAATCCACACATCTGTTAAATTGAACCATATCAAACACAAAGGATATATTTTAGTTTTAATATGTGACAGAAGAAGATACCTGGAATGTCCTAGTTGATATATTAAGTTTCAACTGTGTTCAAAATTTTATACATGGATCCTGTATATACTTTGCATTATTTTTAGTCTCATTCATTTCAGCTTTGCACCTCTTATCCATCTGACGGAGCAAAGGTTTCACTGTGCTGCATCACCTAAATTAGCAGTTCCATCTCAGCTGGCTGTCAGGGGCAGATCAGCTCACCTTGATGCAGGAACTCATACACAGATAGCACAGAGCAGGAGGACCTGAGCAGGAGTCCCACAGGGGTGCCAGGCTGACATCCCCAGCCCCCTGAAAGTGTCTTTCAAGTCCTCTTTCCCCCTTTCTCCACCACGCAGTGTCCTCGCTCCTTCTGCAGTGTCCACACAGTCTCACTCTGCTGTGCTCTGTGCCCCTCAGGGGCAAAGAATGAGCCAGACGAACATTTCACAGCCGGAAACTGATAATATACATTTCTTTTTTTTTTATTAAAAAAATACCTTTCAAATTAAAAAGAAACAAATTCTCATTAAAAAATTCTGATTTTTGATGTATATATATATTTAGCATCACTGATTTTGTATGGAAAGTAGCATCTTAGATGGTTAAGTACTTTCATAGAATCATAGAATCACAAAACAGTTTGGGTTGGAAGGGACCTTGAAGCTCTTCCAGTTCCAGTCTCCTGCTGTGGGCAGTGACACCTTCCACTAGACCAAGTTGTTCAAAGCCCCATCCATCCTGGCCTTAAACACTTCCTAAAAGAAATAAACTTAGTATCCCTCTGATGTGGTACAAGGCATTGCTTGCACTGTGGTGGTTAAGGGCCCAGGTCCTGCCCCTACAGGTTCTGTGTCACCCCAGCTTTGGTCTATGCCACCACAGTGGTGATGCTGGGCCTGGTGGGGCTGGTGCATTTCTGGATGCCCCAAAGGGAGCTAACTGGTGTGGCACCCCCTGAGCAGGGTGAGGGAGGGAAGGGCTCAGAGCCAAGAAGAGGGAAAGACAGTAAAAGAGCACAGGCACAGTGCTCTATATTTTCCCTTGCATGGGTTCTCCCAGGCCCATGGAAGAGCAGTTTGATGAGGGGTGTGAGCTATGGGGTTTGTTCCTGCATGTTTGTTTTCTGTAGATGCAATGCATTGAATTTGAGAAGTTCAAGGTTTGTTTTCTTTGTTTCCTTTCTTTTCTGATTGTTTCTCTTTGTTTTATGTTTTCTATTAAAAAAAAAGGGGGCAAAATATTTTGCCAAATAGTGGCATCTCAGACCAGCCCTGGGGGACTTCACTCACATATCCTCCAGAGACACCAGTGTCTAGGTGTTCACCAGCCACAGCAGCAAGTTTTCTTTAGCCTGCAAAACAGCTCTGACTCACTCATTTAATTTATGTGATGCTGCATGTTAAAGAGTCTCTGCAATTATCCAGTAAAGTCTATTATTCCAGATTAGAGCTTAGAGCTGTGCGAATACGGTAATAGAATATATGACTTTGTTTTAATCCTAAACTAATTTCAGTGTGAACATGCATGAGACATCTCTATATTCATGTCCAATTTACATTTACATTGAAACTCTGCTAGTACAAGTGTCTACACTAAATCCATTCTCAATCACAGTACAGCTGCATTTGTCATAAGAAAACCATCCAGACTTTGCAGGTAGAGTTTTTGTGGAGGTGTGTGTGTGTGTACAGCCTCCCTTTATTTCCCAACCCTGCTCAAGTGATAACAACCAATGGGGATGGGAATGGGTGCATCTGGGGTGGCATGTCTGATTCCAGCAGGCAGATAAAACCACAAGAGCCAATAGCTAATCAGAAGGTAGAGAAGCAGCAGCAGCAGCAGCAGCATGGACAGTGATAAATAAAGCAGAAACCGAGGTTCCCCCTAGAAAATGTCAGGGACCACATAAAGAAGTAAAACTTGCAGGTACCCTGTGGGTAGCAGGTAGCACAGTTATCCTCCAGACACATTAAGAAAACTTTGAAAGTTCCAAATGCCCCTGTCAAAGAAGTGGCTACAACAAATAATTGGAACTTTAGGATACTGGAGGAAGTATGTACCTTTATTTCCTATCGTTATACTCATTCCATTATACTCACTCTTACAGAAAGGCAAACCCTGGGGTGAAAATTAGAAGAGGGTGCCAAAACTGTAGCTGAAGCAACTGTAGGGGATTGCCCAAACAAGCTGCTTCCTGTAACCTGCTCTAAACTAGGCTGTTCAGCTCAACTGCATTTAAAGAAATGATACTATAGATGGAAAAAGGGACTTTTGTCTTTAGTCCAAGCAGTTAAATGAGCTGAGAAAATACATCAGGGACAACCTGTGCAAACTAGAGGACCATTTAATTTCCTAGAAGCAATTCTATAGGGATTGCTTCTCCAGAAGTTGCATGAAACCCTGCCATCAGAAAATGGTATGCTTACCAAACAGGAGCCGACCTTAACTAAATCTGGTCTCCCACTTGCCTGGGAAGCTGCCAGCAGCAGTGATGCAAAACACAGAATTAGTGTATGATGGATTTTTTCCCTGTTTGTAATGGGATAACCTGTTCAGACTCTCCCTGCCTAAAGAAGTCTCTGTTTTTCTCTTACAGTATCCTCCAGGATGGCTGATGCCAACACGCTGTTCATGTTATTATAAAATGAGCACAAGAAGTGATTTAAACAAATCAGAACACCCACTGTGGTCTTCTCTGTTAGCATTGGGAACTAACCAACGGCTCGTCTGATACTCTGCCTCAGTTAGAAATAGTTAATGAAAGGGACCACAAAGCGACTGCGGATGCGCTTAGTCCAGCCAAAAATAATATTTCTTTAGCTCTCAGTTGTATCCAGGTTTAACTGTGGATTCAATCTGTGGTAGCAGCAACTATAAGAGAAGGTGACAATAGCACCTTACCCACAGCAATTTGAAAGGTAATTTGGAGTGATGAAACCAAATTTGAAAAATAGTTCAAATCCTGGTGGTATTTAGTCATTTAACTTATGACCCCGACAACAACAAGGCCACAGCTTTTTTCTTAGACACCATATACCAGATCATAAAGCTAGGGCTAAATCACAGTGGAGCTATACTCTGTCCATTAGAGCACAGAGTATGGGCCCAAGAAAGTGGAAACAAGTGGCAAACTGTAATGTTAATGCATGCGTTTTACAGGAACAATAGGGATTTATTTGGAAGAGTAACACCATCAAAGCTCAAGACATTCATTTTAGCTCTGAAGAAAATGTCTGTCATTGTGAAATACATCCCAATGAAGCCCATGAAGTCATACTTGTATATATAGGATCATAGAATCATAGAATAGTTAGGGTTGGAAAGGACCTTAAGACTATTTAGTTCCAAACCCCCTCCCATAAGCAGGGATACATCACACTAAACCATGCCGCCCACGGCTCTTTCGAACCTAGTTTTGAACACTGCCAAGGGTGGAACATTCATAACTTCCCTGGGCAACACATTCCAGTGCCTCACCACCCTCACAGTAAAGAATTTCCTCCTTATATCCAATCTAAACTTCTCCTTTTTAAGTTCTAACCCTTTACAGCTACAGTCCCTAATGAAGAGTCCATCCCCAGCATCCTTATAAGTCCCCTTCAAATACTGGAAGGCTGCTATGAGGTCTCCATGCAGCCTTCTCTTCTCATGTTGAACAGCCCCAATTTTCTCAGCCTGTCTTCATACAGGAGATGCTCCAGTCCCCTGATCATCCTCATGACCCTCCTCTGGACTTGTTCCATCAGTTCCATGTCCTTTTTATGCTGAGAACACCAGAACTGCACACAATACTCCAGGTGAGATCTCCCGAGAGCAGAGTAGAAGGGCAGGATCACCTCCTTCGACCTGCTGGTCACGCTCCTTTTGATGCAGCCCAGGGTATGATTGGCTTTCTTTTTTATGTTGCGAAAGGATGTGTTTGTATGAGAAGCCTTTGTGATTTTTATATTCACAGATAACATTATTGCAGATACAAGCAATCACTCAAATATTTGTGTTTGTAACTTTACTAAAATTATAGGATCCAACTTCAATTATTTAGCTTCTATTATGTCTTATCAGTTGCAATGTAATTATATATTGAGTCAAGATTTATTGTCTTTTGAATATAGCATTGGCAAAGAAACTACTACAACACAATGACCTGTCTCAGCTGCTAGAATGCATCCAAAACAGAGGACACAAAACTCTAATCATTGTTCATCATGATATAGAAGCAATACGCTGTGTCTTGGAAAGAGTGAAGAAAGGTGGATAACACCATTGGTGGTAAATTCTTCTTGGATGGTCACTGACAGCAATGGGAATTTCTAATTTCATACTTCAGCCAGCCGTGATTTTACTAACTCTAATATGTCTATTGCGGATAATTATATTGTATATAAAGATCTGGTACAAATATTTCAACTTCAACCACCCAAACCATACAAATTAATGCAGAATAAAGAGCTGTGCTTCACTATCTACTTGCCATGCAAGCACCTAAATTACCATGTACTATGTATGGCACAGAGGCAAGAAGTCACCATGTCACTACACTGTGAGAGTAAGATGAATTGACTATAGCCATGGAGTAGAGTGTGGTGGTGTGTTTGAGGGAAGTGTGCCACACCGTCTATGACAGCTTTACAGCTTGGCTCATGCCACAGCTTGGTCCCAGGTTACAAAGTGATGGGTAAGACTGCATACATGCATGTGGCACGACAGCACAGGACTGCAAACGCTGTAGAAAACACAGCCAGCCAAAAATTCTGCTCACATGCCAAATTGGCAGCAGTTACCAACACTGGTGTGAGCAAGAGCCTGGCAGAGAAGTGAGCTGGGGCAGGTCATCCAGCAGGACAGTGGCAGAGCCGGGAGCTGAAGGACAGCCATCAGTGGGTCAGACACATCAGGTATTTACAAGCAAATGCTGGATTCTCTGCTTAGCTAAGATTAAAGTGAAAGCATAGCATTGCCTGTAAATACCTGCATATGAACCAAGATTTGAGGAAAGGCTTCTTGGTTCACTTCTTGAAGCAAGGGAAACAGACAGATGGATGCTGAAGGTAGATAAACCAGTTTAGCAGAAGAATGTGTTTTTGAGCAAGGATCGATCAGCACGGTCCTCCAGAACCTGTGTGTCTCCTCTGTCACTTTAAAACTCAAAATGAATGCTCCCTAAAATGCCTGTGCTAGCTGATGTGGTGTGATTCAAAACAGGACAGAAAATCCAGCAACACAAGTTCGGTTAGTCTTAGCATGGGCCTTGCCCAGTGGCTCAACTCCACGGCCAGACACCTTCCAGCTGTTCGGGATGGTCCAGAGCCAGGTCTGCGAGCAGCTCTGGAGCTGCAAATCTCCCCACCCCTTGTCCTCCAGCTGTGATTTTATTTTTAATCTTTTGTAGTCAGATGGAAAATTCTACTTAATTAGCAGTGGGGGAAACTCTTCCTGTGCACTGTTTTCTGATCCGCTTCTGTGGCAGTTCTTACTGTGGGTCCCTGGGCATCAGTCTTTTGAAACATCTTTTTTATCACTTCTCACAAAGAAGTACCATTGATAGCTAGAAGGTGGATGAAGGTGGTCTGTTCTCTCTAAATACCTGAAGAACAAAGAAAAGAAAAGTTTTACTTTTAACTAAAAGTTAGCTACTCTGATATCTGATAATATTTTTCTTTGAAATTAGTGGAGTCTTTACTTGGTTAAAATAACATCAACTAAGCATGGGCAGGGAAGTTGGGTCCTTGATACTTCCTCTCAGCCCCTCACAGTCCTGACCAGACTACGGCATGGATTCACCATATATTTTTAAGCAACCACAGCCACAGACTAATTCATTTCCACATTAAAAATGTATTCCTGTAGCCAAAGATGGGCATCCTGCAGTTTTCAGCAGCAGCATCTCACCGTGGCTGCCCCAAGGGGCTCATGACTCCCTGGAGAGCCAGCAGTGATTCCAGGCAAAGCATTCACAGCCCTGGGACCAGCCCAGCTCTGACAATGATTGCCCGACCAGCTTCTGCAGGAGCTGTGCTCTTGCCTGCTGCACTCCATCCTCCCTCACCTTCCTGCATGCTCACTTTGACATGCAGCTCATCATGGAAAAAAGATGCAAAGGAAAACACTGACTATTCCATTACCTCCTAGAATCTGTGGGGCAGGTTAAGGAATTAGTGGTGCTCTGAGGAAAGAAATACATGCCTACAAAGAAAAAGAGAAGTTTTAACGCCTAAAAAGCCAAAACCTCCAAAAGCGACAAAGGGGTTGGCATGGGTGTGGGGTACTGGCTGGGGAAACCAAAGCACCCTATGCCAGTAATGCCTTCTGCAGAGGAAGGGCTGCAAGTGTCTCCACGGTGCTGAAGAGGTGTGGAGGATAATGACAGCAGGCAGGGTTGGGAGCGCATCTCCAGAGGGCAGGGGTTATAAGGGCAAAGAGCACAGATGTTGGATGGTTTTGTGCAAACCAGCTCCACAGAGGTCTCACCACACACCCTCAGTTGCCTCACACAAATTCACAACCAAGTGAAGCTGCAAACCAGACATTTCTTCTTCTACAAAAGGGAGGAGACTGGAGCAGAGACTGCTGCCCCCCACATTTCTGACAGCATGGTCATATCCTTACCTGGGGCTGTGGGATTTTACCTACAAATCTGCATGGCTCAGCTATGAACCAGATGCTCAGATGTGGGTCATTTACTGAAGGGGCTGCAGCACAAAAGAATATAAAAGGAAAGGAGGAGGGGCAGACTGTGAAGAAAGGGAAAACCTCCCTCTGACACGTGCCAGTGTTGCCCAGGAACGCGTATGTTCATCAGCCTGAATAAGGAACACCAGGAGGGTCGCCAGCCGGCTCCAAGGCAGAGGAGGTTCAGCTCCTGCAGAGCAAGACCCTGTACCTGGTTGAGACAGAGCAGAGACCAAGTCCTTAACTGTGCTAATGCCACTGCTCACTCCCCTGCACTGCCGTGCCCACCATCCCCGGGCTCCCTCCTTGCCACACTGGTATGTGTGCTTTTGCAAATCAAGTTATTTCAACTAAATGACACATCCAATTTTTTTTGGCAACTCGCGTGTGTGTGCTCAGCTCTCTCTTGTCACAGAGCATCCAGTGCGTTCTCTTCTTTGGCATGCTGGATTTAAACTCTCGCACTGACCTTTTCAGACATAATTATTATTGCTTTTCGCAGAAGGTCTGAGACTTTTGGACAGATGAGTAGATTTGCCCTTATTCCTCTTACACAGAGTAAATATGACCTATAGGAATATATTTCCAGCTTTCTCTCCCCAGCTAACCTTCATGGCTATGAATCGCTTTCTGAAGAGGTTCACCTACACGTTCTTCAAACACCAAAATAGAAGATTTATGCTTTGTGCATGAACTGTATTGAGTTTCATACCAGAGACCTGGTCTGGGCTGACACAAGTATTAAAGACCCAAAGTGAGTGTCAAAGGCCATCAAGGCTTCCCTGAGAACATGCTTCCTTCCTATTGTCCAAATGGGTCATTTTATCCAGATTTTTTTTCCCAGGCTTATCTAATTCAGCAGTACTCCTCCAATGCCTGTGTCTGTTTTATGTTCAGCAGGGGCTGTAACCAGAGGGAGTCTGAATTATGTCACCGTAGGTGTGACCTTACCTAAGGCTTCCTCCTGGGACTGGTTCCAGTTGCCATCTGAGACAATCTAGCACATGCCATGACTGGCTTGTAGGTGCCTCTTCAGAGAGAAGTGGTTACCC
>JBCJKH010064290.1:0-15886 GCA_039877255.1 Loriculus beryllinus
TTCCTTCAGTTCAACAACAAAACACCCATGGACAACAGCAAGCTCTGGAACTGGGGCTTCATTCTGAGCCCAGCAGAGTCTCAGGGCCACTCCT
Organism: Loriculus beryllinus; assembly: GCA_039877255.1. Taxonomy (NCBI): domain Eukaryota; kingdom Metazoa; phylum Chordata; class Aves; order Psittaciformes; family Psittacidae; genus Loriculus; species Loriculus beryllinus. Next base: position 95 of record JBCJKH010064290.1, read on the forward strand.
CCATTCTGAGGGCTCCAGCTGGAATCTGGTTTCAGATATTGCTGGTTTATCCTATCCATACGCATTCTCTCAATACTCACTGCTCTCTGTCATAGCCAAGTGTCCACCACTGCAATTTTTAAGTGAAGTTCCTCTGTTGGCTCAGTTAAGAGTGACAGGGCACCTTGTAGGCTGAGGACTAGGGAGCTGAAGGACATGGAAGAGTCATGTCCCAGCCCCAGCCAGAAGTCAGGATACCCAGGGGCATTGAGGACAGCCCAATCAGCAGAAAAGATGCACTACCACATGCAACAGCTGTGTGTAACCTTCTATTTTTCATATTCTTTCAGTTTGCCCAGATCTGTGCAGATTTTTTCTGTGATGGCCATGGTGAGATTCCTACAGGGAAATCAATTCTCTTGCCAAGTGTAAAGACTTGTCAGGCTGTCAGGAAAAGGAGATCTCTTCAAAAGAAAGATCACAGTATATTTTTTACCACTTCTGAAAAGTGCAATAGAAGAAATTTTCCATATAAATCTCATACTAAGCCACATGCCTGAAGTATAGTAAAGCTGTGAGCACGTTGAACCATGCTTTTACAATAGTAGCTTATCCTTATGAAAAGTTATTGGCCTATTTGGTCTGAATGCCATAACTCACAGAAGCAGCAGTATCTAAGATGTGAACAAAAAATTTAAACAGTTTGTATTGAGGAATATTTTAAAGGATGTCATAAGTGCTTAAAACAGCTATATAGATGGGCACTATGCTTTCTTTACAGTTATTCAAGGAAAAGCCATACTTGCATTGGAAGGAGTATAATAAAATTATTTGCTCAACAAGAATTTTGCTTTAAGAAGAAATTGTGAAGTTGGTTAAAGGACAGAATAGAATTAAATACTTTCAATGTCAGGTTAAATCAACAAGACATTCCATCTGGAAAATTTCATTAATTTTATTTCTAGTCTGTCTTAAAAGTTCAGGAACAAGTGAGAGATTATGAGGAAGAATAAAACAAAGGATTGTTTACTTTAAAAGCAGAAATCAACAAAAGTAAGAGAAGACAGAGGTAGAGGTATGTAAATAATAATTGGAGAATGTTACTGAGGAAGCATTGTAACCTTTTGTCAGACTTTATTTTATGGGATTTCAAAGCAACCAGTTATTAACACAGATAACAGGAACAACCGTAAAAGACATAAGATTTAATGAAAATCCATCTATCTATGTTTCAGGGCATACCTCAGATAATAATCTAGAGGTGGCAGAAAATAATTTCTCCTATTTTTTGAATAATCATTTACATTTGTAGCATGGACCTGATTATAATCTGTTAAGTTGTATGTATATATGCATGCATATATGTATGTTAGCAGAGTGATCCAAGTGTATAGAAAGGTGTATATCACCTTAGTGATTTAGGGCCTTTCACAAAGAGTTTATTTTCTGCTTTTCTGATTTTTTTCAGATCATGTCGATTTTTCTTGGATCAAGTATTAAATAGAAAGAGGAAGAAACAGTAACAAAAAAATCTAGCTGAGCTAAGTAGTTAATTTTATCTTACACTTATATACAATATAGGATAATAATAACTGCATTTTATACTTAGAGGATTTCTTTTAGTCTAAGAACAGAAGCACAAGACAATATCTGATGCATCCCAGTATGAAAGACATGCCATTAAATTATCAGTGCAATGGAATCCTGTGACACTGAAAAGAAAGACAAGAAAAAAAAGATGACAAGCCTTGTCAGGGTTTCTCTACTGACAAGGGATTTCTCTCCCTGACGAGATAAAGACATAAAGGAGATGCTAGTGAAGACATTGTCAACATGATTTTATTAATACATTTAAATGACTGATCAGAGAACAGAATAGGGTGCTAAACTCTATTAGAGTCAAGTAAAACTTTTACTTTCTCACGAGAGCAGTGTAGAGGGGCAGGGTCACCTCCTTTGACCTGCTGGTCACGCTCCTTTTGATGCAACCCAGGATACGGTTGCTTTCTGGGCTGCGAGCGCACACTGAAGTCGGCTCATGTTCATTTTCTCATCAACCAACACTCCCAAGTCCTTCTCCTCAGGGCTGCTCTGAATCTCTTCTCTGCCCAGCCTGTAGCTGTGCCTGGGTTTGCTCCGATCCAGGTGTAGGACCTTGCACTTGTCATGGTTAAACTTCCTGAGGTTGGCATCAGCCCACCTCACAAGCATGTCAAGGTCCCTCTGGATGGCATTCCTTCCCTCCAGCGTATCCACGGAACCACACAGCTTGGTGTCATCGGCAAACTTGCTGAGGGCGCACTCAATCCCACTGTCCATGTCACCAACAACAAGAGTACTAGAAAGTTAGAGAGCATTAGTAACTAGAAAGTTACAGAGCATTACAGAGCATTAGATTTTGTAAAACGAAACCATTGGGTCTCTCGAGGAGAAGAGATGAAGATTGTGCACATTGACAAGATGGCTTCTGTTCCACATTCATTAAAAACATTCTATATCTCACCTAGGTAAGATTATTATATGTCCACTTTTAACTACACCTGCTAAAACTGTCTTAAAGTTGCACTCACATGTCCTATCTGCATATCCCTTGCTCCTAGTAATGGAACAGGATGTACTTCAGAGCACAGAAAAGGTCTCCACACTTCTAAACTGGTTTTCAGTTAAAACTGAACTAAAATAAGGTTTATTACACAGCCATATGTCAGCAAGGCTGAAAGCTGCCTGCACACCTACAGACTGTCTTCAACCAAACTTCAATGGGACAAACCAGAAATACTTCCAAACATAAAACAATTTAAAACTAACTGTTGCAGTAGTGCATCAGCTGACAAAATGCTGAGAGATTACTAAAACGGTCATACCCTTTAGGTAACTCTCCCAGTATAATTATGGTACTAGAATGCAGGAGTAAGTTTCATCTTGGCCTGCTGTAGCAAGTAGAGCTCCTTGAGAATGCTGCTGAGAAACTTCTACCCAGAGTGCTCATATATAAAACAAAACCACATGCTCATAAATAAAATCAAACTATCGTATTTGCTTTATGGTCCCCATAAACTAAACAGATCAATCCATAATGAAGTGGAAGGAGAACATAACAAAAAAGCAACTGCAGTGATTGGCATTTATATTAATTACACTGAAGTGTGGCTAAAAGAAGGCTCAGTTTCAAAAACAGCAAACTTGGCTGTAGTGGAAGAGAACCAGCTACATAGTACTACTGGCTTGAACTGCAACAGGGAGTCTTGACTTCTTGATGCACTAGCCAAAATCCTCTACTTCACAAGGCACTTCAACAGCAAAGGAACTGGGGCTCCTCTGAAAGGGGACAAACACAATACAGACCTGGTACCATGGTGGCTCTCCATGAACATGCACAGCCCCAAGCAGAATTACGAGGATACCTTCAGCTTCAGGTACTCTATCTCTTTCACTGTTTCACTGTGAAGGAGAAATGGACCTGGGACAGGGGTACTATTTAATTATGCTGAGAAATAAAACCAGAAGTGACAATATGCACTCAGAGTAATACACAGCTCTTAAAAAAGACTTTTTGTATGCAGGTTCTGAATCAGTTCCTATCTGTGGAAACTAGCACAGGTTTCAGGGCTTCACCAAGATCACCCAAGAGACCACAGTGAAGTTGTTGTACAAGTCTCCACATAGCTCCCCAGGAAAGGCAGAAACCTAAACAAGATAGGATTTAACAGAGAAAGCAGTGTATGTGCCGTTGGGTGCTTCTGTAATTTTCACTCCATGAATCATCTGTATTCCTCTTCAATAATAAGGTGCAGCTTTAAAGCAACTTTACACTATCTGAGCAGTGCTAAAGCTTGAGTCTCATTTACACCAAGGTATCTTTCCCTGGATAGAAAAGGTAAGATTTAGGGCAGGATTTTGCAGATGTTTTACTGGAGCACTTCTGTGCTTCTGCCAGGAGTTGCACAGTGGACACACTCCTCCTTGAGGGTCAGAGTGCCTCTCTGGATAAATTTCATGTTACTCTGAAAGTGGTTCCAAATCAAACCTACAGGCTTGTCACACCAACTGATCTTGGGCTAATGTTCGCAATATACTTACTGGCACTGACTGCAAAACTAGAAGCTGGACTAGAGGCTGGACTTCATGATCTTAAAGGTCTTTTCCAACCTAGCTGATTCTGTGATTCTAAGTTTAGGTTAGGGTTTTTTTTCAGTGGTTTGCTGTTACTTATAATGTCACCATTATTGCATCTATTTCCTTATTTTACTGCGGCAAAGACTTTCCAGCAGTTTCACTAAGCAACAGTCCCTTGCAAGACCAATAGCAGGGGATAGCCCCAGTGCAAGTAAGGTAGCAGCTTGGCACTCCCTGGGAAGCTGAACAAAGGCAGAGCAAGAATTGAAGTGTTCCAGCAAATAAATCAAACCTCGAGTTTATAAAATTAACCCTGCTCTCTATGCCCTTAAGTATATTTAATTATTTATAAGAGAAGCTCTGGCATGGGAGGTGATCAGGAAGAAGTGAGACTCAAACCTCTTCCTTCTGCAGTCCAGGGGAGTGCCTTCCCAGGTGGGATATTCCCTTTCACCCTCATCCTTGATTTATGAACATTTCATCAAAATGGTATTTTCCAAAAGAGGCTTGCTTGGGGAGGAGGGGGAGAGGGGAAGAATATCACTCTCCATCAGAAGCTTCTGAAATAAAACTCTAGTCAGCTCTAATAATTACACTGGCAGAACTGTATCAATAAATCATTCCACATAAGCTGTAGTTTGAGTTGTTTTCAAGTATGAAACAAACAACAGCTCAAAAAAGAAATAAAAGTCCACCTCTGCCTGCCACAAGCCAAGAGGATGACGTAAGGGTGGGAGACATGGCACCGTTTTCCATGGGCAGTGAGGGATGGTGGCAAAGCTCCTGGCGCAAGGTGAATGCTAACGTGCCATCGCAGGAACTGCACCTCCACCCTGGCACACTCCAAAGGTCAGCAAGTGCCAGAAACCACCATCCACAAATTCCTGCATTTCCTCACTTTTGGTGTCTTCTGAAAAGGAGGGTTTACTGGTTTGTTTGGGTTTGTAAGCACTCTCACAAAACTGAGCAGTTCATCATTGCTGGTGTTTAAATCCTTCATGAGCATTTAATGCCAGTAAAATGGCACTGGAACCAATTCTGCTTTCTCTGAAACACTTCGCTTAGATTTCAGTATCATGCAAAACACTACAAGTAATGAAAATAAATTATTATACTGGGGACAGGACGTGCATGGACAACCCTTTAAAAAGCTTTTTCCAGACACACAAAACCCTTTTACTCTGTGCACAGGAAAAAAACACTTCAGTATGAAAGAAAATTTGAGGCTACCTCAACAACACTAACTGGTTTTCAGTGCTGTTTTCAGACCTGCTGAAGCCCATACAAAGTGGGTTGTATGAGCAAACATTAGAAAAATATATATGAGGCTCAGGAGAAATTCATGAGAAGTCTGTTTACAAAAGCTGTCTCTCAATAGCTGGAAACTGTACAGTCTCAGTTGGTACTTCTCAGAAGAAAAGCACAGAGAAGAACCCCAACAAACAAAATGCACACAAGGGAATGTTAAGTCAGGACAAGCTAGACAAGTGCCAGGGATACGCTTCTTTGCTTACTGTGAGTAACCAAGAGAAATCACTACTTTTTTAATTACACTTCTAAAAAGTCTAAACTAGCAGGCACCTATTAAATTCACAGCTTTCAGTTTTACATTTTAAACACCTTGCTATTTCTTTTATCTTTAGCACCTGTATTTCAAAGAGATTTCTTAGCTCTGGGCTTCAAATAAGCTATTTTCTATTTAAACTGTTATGTGTTTCCTTGACTATAAAACCTTCTGCATTCTCCTAAAACCATGCACTATTATATTTGTTAAATTTATGAAACCTTTCAACAAAAGAGTCAATGTCATAATTGGATGAAATATCGCACCACCAAAGAACCAATACAACTGTCATTTTCCACACAGAACCAATTCTTCCCTTCAAACTTCATGTAGATATATATGTATGTATAGAAGATAAAAATCAATCAGGGACTAGGACTTAAGGCTGCACCAAGTCCTTAATGGTACAACATTAAGTTTGTAACAACTGTAAACATGAAATACAATAGCTGAGATGGTGCAATTAGTGATTATTTATGAAAGAAAATAAAAGCAAGATGATGTATTTTACCAGCACTTTCACTGAGATCTAATCTGCTATCAGAGATTTCATTATGATCTGCATTTCCCAAAGATTAGGCAATTTCAATACCACTATTGTTGAATGTCCAAAGCACTTACGCTAGGCACTGGGAAGTTGCACAAATCATACAGTAACAAAACCAAAAAATAAAGCAAGTTTCCTGGCTTAGAAACCTTGACAGGTTAAGGAAAGGGAACTCTTGGCTTAACAAAAGCATAAACCAACCATGAATGGGGTATTCTGATATCTCAGCCCTGGCTCTGGCGCCAACTGATTCCGACACAAGCTTTGGCCCTGGCAGGTGCTAGGAACCCCTGTGTTCCCCCAGGCAAACAATTCCACTTCTTCGCTATCTGCAACTGCTCAATTTGACAAAAGGGAAAGCATCCTAGGCTCTTCTGGTAAGAATTTAATGCCCATTATTTTTCTTTCTGATAAACTACCTCTATATTAGATCATATTAAAGCTCTGAGCTTCAAGTCTAGGCAAGAGATGTGGGTATCATGCCCCATATTACAGCAAGAGGACACGTTTGAATGCTAGTGTCTATATCTAACATCAAGTGGTTGAAACAGATCAGTCCAATTCTGTACTCCAGCACTTGGCCAACAGAGACCTATCAAAACTGTAATAACCATTTACTTCCTGCATTCTCATATAGACAATATCCTAATGTTAATATCAGAGACTTTTTGGAAAAGAAGTATGGCTCTAATGCACCATTTTAACACACATTTTAACTTCATTACATCTCTGACTAGTCTTCATCAGAGAGTAAACATGCCTTATTGCTTCCTAGAATTTAGCTTTAAGGTTAGGGAAAATCTCACAAAGTCAAATTCTGAAACAAGACATCACCATGCAGTTCCTCACATCTGATGGCAGGAAGTCCCTGCCCTGCCACAGCTGTAAGTTGTCATTGCTGTTTCCTACTTGCATCAGCCAACACAAGTATGTGTGGAGCTGGATGCCTGAAGTAATCAAGGCTTTTAAAGAAGTCTTTCAAGGAACAGAAGGAATGGTACAGAAATGAGAGATTATTAAGCTGGCTTTGATGTCAAGAAAAGCCACACTTCGGCTACAGCAGAAAGATGAGTGAATACAAAAGTTAACCCATCACAGTTTCACCTCAGCAGCCTGAGGGATCAACAGGAAGTGCACACGGACAGGCAGCAGCCTTCTGGAGTTGGGGCTCTACCACACAGCTCTCCAGGGAAGGCTATGTCAGATCATTTCAGGAAGCCTGCACGGCGCAACCACTGCAGTGTGGTGGATGCCATCCGCACCAGCATGAGGTATGTCTGCTTAGTGGAAGGTGCAGGTGGGAAATTTGAGGAGCTGCCACTGCACTTTTACACAAGACAACCCTCAGTAAGAGATAATGTAACATAATCCTATAGGACTGTATTTCCAGAGGAAAAAAAAACTTGAATAATATTCAACTCAAGCATATAAATAATTTGAACTAGAGATGTTAGTTGCTGTTATAAGCAATTAAAGCTACAGTGCAGAGTGACATTTTAGGATGAGCTTAAGTAGCTTGTTAACTTGAAGGTATCTTGTATTAAAAACTTGGGATGGGAGTGAAGACAAATAGCAGCTAAACTTTGGAACCCTATAATAAATGAAGACCTTGAACACAAAACACAGCACAAAACACAGCACACTGCAGTAGACTTGGTCAACTCATACCACAAGCCACTTTTTAAAGTTCTAGAAAACACCTCTGCAGTTTAATCATAGATCAATATACTTACCATTTGGGTACACACACAGGAGAGCTAGCATCGATTAGAATATGTCAGCATCCTCTACAAATACTATTGCAAAATTTATAAACTTAGCAGCCTTCAAAAGTAACAAAGTGACAAATAGATTACACCAATTGCATACGTACACGAGCTGCTTGGCCGATAGTGAGCCCCTGGGTACCGCCTGCCCATAGTGCCAGTCAGCACATTACCGCACACTGTCAGCTGCTCCCAAAGCACAGATCGAAACGCTTAACTGGGGGAGAAGGGAAAAAAAGTGAAGATTTAGTACAACAGCTGTATCTTTTTCATTAAAATGCTAATGACCCCTACAAATTTCACGATAACTACGCCTATAAATTATTCATAGTCATGTTGTCAGAGGAGATGAACAGTTGTGCTATACATACAGCATAAATTTACTATTAGTGGTTGGCCTCCATTAATAAGCTCACATAAATTTTAACTCACAAAGAAGTCTCAGGTCATACAGTAGTTTTTTTGGCCCATGATACAGACAGAAAAACAAACACTGCAAGAAAAGGTTTGCCTCTGGTTTGAAATACAGTTGTAGGCAGTAGGTGAGATTTAATAATAATGTTGTCTTAAATTTTAAGAAGTAACCATTAAGCAAGAAGTTTATGAATAATTTGCTACAGAAGCAAAACTTAACCCTGCTACATAACATTGATTGATTTGAACCTGCCCCTAAAAATGAAAGCATCTTTACAGGAATACAGACTATTTACTAGTGTATCAGTTTTCCTGTAGCAGAAGTATCAAAACCCCAAGCAAACAAGAAAAGCATGGCACATCTTATGGTCAGTTTGGAATAACAAATCACAAATCCAAACTCTTAACTGAACTGGTACTGAACTTGTCAAAAAACTAGCATAAAATCTTGTAGTCTAAAAACAACCTCCTGTCTGCAGTGTGTTTTGTGCTAAAATACAGCTTTTAGCTGATTTTCAGCTTTAACCTTCTTTGGAATAGCCTTCATGTGCCCAGATGTCTTCCAATATGCACTGCATGTCAAGCACATCAGTTATAAAAACATATTTCCTTCTATTTCATTCTCTCCCAGGCTGAAAGGGCCAAACCAGCAACAAATTCTGAGGAATACTTTTGCTAATTCATTAAGGATTTTTACTGTCTCTGGCTGCAGCTACAAGCACAAGCTTGTTCTACGCAAGAAACAGAAATATTAGGAGAGAGATGAAATAACACCGCACTAAAAACTGGACGATTTCCACAAATCTTCAGATACATCAGTTCCCTGATGGAGCAGAACATCAGCTAACTCCTGAATTAGAGAAACTTTTTATCTGTATTGGCATCCACACAGTTCTCCAGTGAGCTGGTCTGGGAGCCACACAGCTGAAAACTCCACATACAGATGTATTTTCAGCCAGATTAGTCTCCTGAACTGGCTTACGGTGCTTATCTAGTATCAGCAGCTAGTGAGAGCAAATGGACCATGGCAGCCTGTGCTTGAAATTACTTAAAACACATAACACTATTATAGCCTCTGTTTATTACTGCTGAAATATGCACCTACCAGGCTACATATCTGACAGTGCAAAAACCAGGTAAAGATCTCCATCATTTCCCAAATCAGTGCCCACAAAGCACGTCCTCCTCAGCTCTTCTCAATGGAGAAAGTTCAATGAATCAATGAGATGGTACTCTCTTGCAATAAAAATGAGAATGCTGACTTTATGGTGAAAAGTGAGTGGTGACAATATACTACTCAAACAGACAGTAGACAGTATAATACCCAAACAAAAAAAAATTAATTCCTTTTGGCCTCTTTGCCATAGGCCAGATGTTTTCAAACTTCTGGGATGCTATACTGATTCAACACGTTAATGCTGTGCAAGGAAAAAAAGTTGCAGATGGATGCTTCTGCTTTCCTCATCTATAGAATTTTAAACCCCAACCAAGCAAACAAAACAAAAAAACACCACCCCCATCACCCTCAACATACTTATTAGTAGAAAAAATAACACCTCACCCCAAATGCATAAACATTCTTACTCTTCCCAAATATATATGCATCAAGTTATATCACTCATAGCACAATACAACAGAACAGTCCTTCGCTGTGCAAGGTTAAAATACTGAGGGGAAACAAAACTTGCAAGCAGATGACAGTATTGAGAACTCCTTTCCCTAGCTAATGAAAGAACTTGATCAGTACAACTGAAGCTGCAAGATTATTCATTTTTCATAAATGCACTGTTGACTTCCTAGAAGATGCACACTTTTCTAAAGCAGCAACACTAAATCATATGAAATGTCTCCATTTGAGACACCTTACTCCTTTCCTACCTAGCACCACAGCATTAGAGGAGGCCTTCTGCCCCATCCAATAATTAAAAAACCTAACAGCTATAAATTAAAAATCTCGATCCCCACAATAATGCTCTTGAACAGCTGAATTAAACTAGCCAGTTCTCCTAAAGAAGTGTGTCCATCATAGGAATAAACCACTCTTTGGAGAGGCCGAGTGAGACCCAAAGGTGTGACCATTTTGAATACCACATTTTAAAACTCAAGAAATCTCAGCAGAAAGGACAAGATATATTCTCATTACAGCACATTTCACCGGCTACTGTATAAAAGGGGAACTGCAAAGACTCAGAACCTGCATTAAAGCCAAATATCAAAAGTCAATTTAGAAGCAAGTGTCACACAGTAAGTGAACTTAAACAATATTGATACTGGGTTGTATGCACCAGCAGGTACTTACCCAGATCAAGACAAACAAAGAGTCTGCTTGGGTTTGTTTCTTTTTTTCTCTTCTTTACCAAAAACCACCATTGAACTATGACCAGAACAGCCAACACAACCTGCTTTTAAAACACATCCACTCACCCAGATGACTCTCAAAGAGATTCCTGAGTTTCAGCAAGGTCAAGGAAATCCACAGAAATGTAAGTGACCTCGTTGGTGTCGGAATGCCATAGCTAAAGCATTTGAAAATGAACATTTATTTTTCATATACATCTATGGGAAGAGTAACAAAATGGAAGGAGGCATCAAATATGCCTTTTGGAAGATTAAAATACAATGTATGGACAGATTTTGGGTTTGAATGTACACAACCCAGACATGCACAACTGCACATAATGCTGAGTTAAGCCTGGATGTACAGAGTATGTCAGATGAGGTCATCTTAGTATATGTATTCTTACATTAGTTTTGTAATACATGTGTTTTATAACAGCTTTCTGGGACTTTCGATTATTATTCTACAGCCAAATTGTTTTAAAAATATTTTACAGTGATTTTTACATCTTTATATTTAAATTATAAATCACATATACACAAATGCACATATCTTTATGGTTTCTCTTCAAAAAATGCTTTGATTTGGCTCAGCCTGAATATTTCATTTTTGACAATTCTTCATGACCTTTCCGAAGGTGTTTCAGATGACAAGCCCCACACTGCAAGCAATTACAAAGATAGAAACAAAACCTGAGCACTATCACTGCATACCTGCTACCCAGGGGAACACCTGAAAGCACTATCCACCTCACCTCATGCAAAGCCTTTTCTAGGAGCTGTGGTGACAGAGCTACCAGCTACTCACCATCACATATAATGAGGGCATAAATCCTGCAGAGAAGCTTGCTATGACTTTAAGCTGAGGCTGCTAGCTCCCTAACCCATTTTCCTCACAGAGCTTATTTCTTGTGGCTCCTTCACATTTCTGTTTTTATAACTGCTATGTAAGAGTTTCATTTTGCTTGTGTTCATCTTTTTACACTATGGAAAAACAACCCTAAATTCTGGTGCCTTTTTTTCCTCTTTAAATGAGAGGGTCAAACTAAGAGTTGTGTCCATACGGCAGGTGCACAGCATCAAGTTGGCTTGAACCAATTCCACTGTCTTTTGTTTAATGACAAACAGAAAATAATGATAGTCCAGCCCTCATACTTCTAATGGACATTAAACCTTTTATTTTGGTTTTACCCACATCTATTCGCTCATGCATGCTCCTGCTCATGAAGGTATTAAATGACCAGCCAATTCCTTGACCTTCCCCAGTTCTCGATAAGCAAAGTCTGCTTACATACATATTTGCTTATATACATATGTCTGTGTTCAAACACAACATAAGTACACTCAAAGGACCTTCTACAATCTCACACAACAGCTTGCCAGCAGACTTAACCTCATATGCCTAAGAAAAAGGATATGAAAAAAGGAGATGTCTGCATATTACCTACAGGTCATCCAAGCGTGACTGACTGCATCATTACACTCGCAAGGAGCAGACACAGAGAGTGGGAAAAGAAAAAAGGTTATTGCATGACATTTCTCAGGGGAAAACTCAAGAAATTACATCCCAGTACTCTCTGCATGATATTCTGACAACACAATCCCACTTTCAAAGTCTTGCTCTGAATACCAGGAAACAGCCTTGCTAGGGAGTGAGTATGAGGAATGCGCTGCGTTGTTTCAAAAACAAACAGGGGCCACAGGTTCTGTACAAAATAGTCCCACTACAGCAAAGGGCTCAGACCCTGAAAGAGGCTGATTATCATTTTGAGACCAGAAAGTGTATTTGTATATACACAGATTTTGCACACACCTGTACATATTTGCATACATAATGCAAATATGCTTTCCATAGTCAAATGCTGCTCACTTTCCCTGCATTCAAAGCAGCCACTCCAAGCATCGATGTAGGACAACATGAGCAAAACACCATGTAAACCAGTAGAATGCAAACCAGCAGAACACACAGCCAGGCCATTAGGAATTTGTGTTGCTGATTTCTAGAAGCATATACAGAGACAGCACAATTCATTTTCTGTGCTGGGAATAGCTATCGGATGCAGATCTCTCAAGCAAAACTGCCTATTGGAGAAAGCATAATGTTGCTACTAGCCAAGTATCTTTCATCATTGCAAGCGTGACCTTTTTTGAGGTCATTAATGATTCATATCCATTACTTTTTACCTAACAAGTACCACCTTGTTAAAAAAGGTATTGTCATTTCAGGGATGGATTTTTATTTTTTTTTCCTTTTAAAAAGTCTGCTATTACACAAAAGACCTATCCATGTTTCCACTGCTGTCGGGGAGCACTCACATCCAGGTCATGCTTTCCCACCACTTGCCTCTACTGAGAGACAGGGGAGCCACCCTGTGTATCAAAGGACTGGCTCCCCGTCATACTCATTTGCTGGTATGGGATAAAAGTCTTCTGGGAACTAGAAAGGCAAATAGAACCCCATGGCCAAGGTACGTCCTGCCTGCACTTCAGCCCATGGTGAAACCTGCCACACTCACCATGGGCTCACCACACTTCAACCTGTCTGGGATGCAGCGATATTGAACACACTCGGAGACCTGGAAAGTCCTGTCTCGCACTGAAAGGCTGGTGACTCCACCATTTCTCATTCCAACAAATTCACAGTACACAAATTCTTGTTTCTTGCAATCATTCTCACTTGCAGTTCTCTGTCCTGTACACTTTTTGTCTGCCTTTTCCCCTAACAAGTTCCTATTTGGATGCTTTCCCTCTTCTCCATTTCTGAGGATGGAGAATGCTTTCCATTTTCTCCATTTCCTTCATAACGGTTTTTCTTATTCCTGGTTGTGTTTTTCAGGTACTGCATCACCTGCCCACTTAGTCGAGATTCCCTTACACTACGTGGGGATGGATGTTACTACTTCCCACTCTGCTCTGAAGAATAACACCAGTGTTAGCCACTTGGACAAAATTCCTACAGTGTTCCTAATTCATGTTTGAGGCTTTGACACAGAGTCCCTATCTCATAAAAAAATGCTTTCTTTCCCCCTGAAATTTAGCTTTTCAGCACTTCCACAGCCAGATCTTGTAGCGCAAGCTGAACCCAAGTCATCCATGGTCCCCTGACACTAATCCCCTGAACAGACAATACATACTCAGTAAAACACACCTGCTTTTTATATTTATCTATTCTACATTAAGTTACCTTAATGCAGACTTTGTTCAACCAATGAGTAAAAGAAAACATTAGGGCATTTTACGTAGATCTATACAGTGTATATATAGTTTAACAGAAAAAAAATAAACACTGTAACAATGGCAGTTCGTTGTAAATCATGATAGCTTCACCAAAATCAGTGGAGTTATCTGAACTGGTATCAGCTAACTATCTCAATTTTACCTCCTCTTTGGGAGGAATTCGTTAAATTAGAAGTTTCAAACATACACACACACACAAAAAGCTGTTCAAAGTGAAGGCTGAGGAGACGCCTACTGTCGTGCTCTGAGCCTCTGGGGTTGCAGCGAGGTCAGGCTGTGTGCCAGAAGGGAAACATGGCAAGCCAAGGAGCTGTGCTGGAGTACAAAGACATTACAGGATGAAAGCAGAGTGCCAGGTAATGCAGATCTTTCTGTAAAGCCTCAGCCACGAAGGCAATACTGAATTCTGCAGTGATGCATTTTGAATCGCATTTACACCAACATCAGTAAAAAGCGTTTTTTAAAACTGACTGCCAGATAAGTGCAGTAATTTCAAATGAAAAGGTGCTTATTTCTTCTGAAGTCAGAGATGCCACTGTGCTTTTGTTTGCTGTGGGGAGCTTTTCAAGCGCAGCTAGCTTTTCTGTTACAGCAAGCATTTAGTCACTACTTTTCACTTTCCCCCACCTTGTATCTTGTAGGAGTAAACGCAATGTTGCTGCTCTTTGATATGTGTACATCAAGAATGGGTGAAAATATTGGAAGCTGAGAAAAAACAGAACTGAAACCCCTAGAGAAACATTATAAATTCTACGTTTGACAGCTCCCAGATAACTATTGGGATAAGCTACAGCTTCTCTCTCCAAACTGTTTAGACAGAAAACCAAAACCAAACCCACCTTTCTTCAACTTGCTTGTATCCTCCATTAAATACTGAAAAGTAGTTTAAGAAAAGTACTTCATTTCATTATTTAAGACAAAAAATTCCCAGTTTACTCATCTTGCCCAAATATATCTGAATGATCTAATCTGCAGTCCCTGTGTTCTACACAGGGAAGCAGCAGCGAGCACAGCAGAACTCACCAACTGCCAGAAGATCAGGATTTCAAGCCAAAGCTGTTTCTAATTCCCATGGTTACTAGAAAGCCATGAAAGAACAAATTGAGCCTAAGATAAAGCTGAGCTCAGCTAGTTTCCAAAAAGTGAGGACAGAAAAAGAAAATTGTAAAGCAACACAAAAAACCCTGAATTTCTTTAAACAGTTCCTTCTGGAACACTTTTTCTACCACCAGCAGACACTGCCTATGACTTTCCTTGTCACTGTCCTAAGCAACCTCCACGCTGTCTTGAAAGCAAAATATCAAAACAAAATCACAACAATTCTGTTCATATCTTATTACTCATACCTCCTCTTATCAGAATTTCCTATTTTTATTTAGCCCAGGCAAATTATATTCCCAGTCTGCAACACAAGTCACAGCATTAGCTGCTGCTGCAGCTCCTCAGGGAGCTGGTGGTAGCAGATGCAGTAACAAATGTAGTGTGGGTTGTATTTTGAAACTTCAAAGTAGAGATTCTTCTAAAGAAGAACATATACTTATTATATAAATGATTTATATAAATCTATAAAGCTTTATGTATATATATCTGTCCATTATATTTGAAAAATCATGGCAGTCAGGTGAAGTTCCTGATGACCGGAAAAAGGGAAATATAACCCCCATTTTCAAGAAGAGGAAAATGGATGACCCAGGGAATTATAGACCAGCTGGTCTCACCTCTGTGCCTGGCAAAATCTGGGAGCAGATTCTCCTGGAAGACATGCTAAGGCACATGAAAAACAACAAAGTGCTTGGTGACAGCCAGCATGGCTTCAATAAGGGGAAATCCTG
>JBCJKH010064294.1:3017-16756 GCA_039877255.1 Loriculus beryllinus
TGCCTCTTGGATAACAGCTTATTTCAAATGTATCCATCCCATTGCTTGAGATGGGGGATAAAGCATTAAGGACATTAATAAAGATACTATTTACAACATAAATTAAGAACTGAGAACTAAATATTTTTTTAATGACTGTTGATTTGTCTTTGTTAAATGTGATTTGATTTTATGATGTGCATGTAATACTAGAGAATTACCACCATGTAAATGTGGACTGTATTATAAAAGGTAGGCAGTAAATCCCTGATTTCCCTAGATATTTTAGGAGACTTCTGCCTTCTAAAGAGACACTGTCTCAGTGGAAAAAAGCCTGGTTTTAGTAGACTGAGTTTAATGAGTCTAAATCAGTAGCAGTTTTTTGAAACCTGTGTTTATGCATTCAGCCAGACAGCATATGACATCCATGGCTAATCTCACCTGCTGCCATTGCCTGTTCCTTCTCACCTGCTGCTATTGCCTGCTGTTACTTTCAAAGGGAGCTAAGGTTGGTGGAACACAATTAAGAGAAGGGAGTTTCGATTGATTGATAGGTACTTAGTTAGATTCTTCAGTTAAAATTGTACTTTATAAAGTTTGATCTTCATTTTTGAAGAAGCAGCTGGAATTTTTTGGCTACTAGACCTGCTAGTGCTTTCACTTCTGTTATCACAGACATTGGATTAATGAAATAAGGTAATTAATTAAGTTTTCCTTTCTGTTCCTTTCTTTTCTCCCTTCCCATCTCTTTTTTAATATTTTTTTTTCCTGATTACAGCCGTAGTTGCAGAGCAGTCAGTAGCAGTGGGTGGCAATCATAAATCCATTGATTTATTGTCGTAGATTTCTGTAGCCTGACCACCTGCTGGTACAATTGCCAGCTTCAAATCAACTGTGGAATTTGACAGTTTGGAGGAGGTTTTTACAAAAATCAAGATTTTAAGGAGATATTCTTAACATTTGTAACTCAGTTCTCTCAAAGTCAAGCGGCTGTGGTCTTTGAAAGCATCTCGTAAACTTTTAATTTCAAATGTCATTTAAATAATAGTTGTTTGTTTTGACAAGGTAACAAAACAATTATACTGATACACTAGGTACAGCACTTGTGAGGTTGAATTCATGAGGTTTTCAACTGTAAATTACTTGTCATTGCATCAAGTTACCACAGATGCTGATAAATGTATGTGGTAACACTAATAACATCTGTACTTTCTAATGCAGCAGGCAGCTTTTCGTGTTTATATTATACCAGTCTAAAAAGCTCTGCTTATGCAAGGGGTAAGATGGGAAGCAGTTTTTCACAATTCATACTTGCCACACCCATAGCTCTGCTTCTTTTGTGTCTGGCAGCATATTTGCTTCAATCTTTCTGTGCTTTTTTTAAGTGAGTTTGGCTTTAACTTGAATTTTGTCACTAACTTTTAATCTTTTCAGCTATTATCTTCTCTATATTCTTTTTCTGCGGAGGAGCGTAAAACATGGCTGAATCAAGGGCATCTTGAGCTGTCATTTAACTATGAACTCTGCTTTTCATCTGTCTTTATTTCAGTTGTGTGTTAACTTTTCTTCCTGTTTATTATGCAGCCAGGTCTGGGTTTTGTCAGTGTCAAAAATTTAAATATCTAGTTTAGGATTGTTAGATATATGTGCAAATTGGAGTACATAATACATAAATCGGTATTATGACAAGTTCTGCTGGAGGAAAAGCAAGTACTAAAGGACAAACAGGGGGGTCGGTGGTGCCATAGTCTGGGCCACAATGTAAAATTCTGTATCCTGTCTAAGAAAATATACTTGAGTACTGCACTACTTAAGTACCTGGGACAGTGTGTCACATCATTCTTTACAGAAAAAGAAAAGAAATTTTAGTCCTATTTATGATGTCACTGATTTAATTAGGACTCAGGATATTATTTTGAAGTAGCTGGCAGATAACAAAATCTGAATTTTATTTTAATATTTTAATAATTAATGTAGCAATCAATAGAGTATACTTTCACAGAGTTGATTGATTGAAGTATCCTTTAATTGCAGCCTTTAATTAGAATTGATGGCTCACCACCCTAGCTCTTGTCTATTATATTAATAATTCCAAAATTGATTTACTTCCATTTTAATTTTGATCCACTGGGGAGCTACGTGGCTCAAATTCACATCCTTGCAAATGAAGGTGACTTGACAGTGACGATAGGGCATTGCTTCTTGTTTGTATTTGTAAAAGTATATGCATATAAACTATGCTTGTTAGTGTAATTTTGGTTAATCATGTCCTATCCAGTTATTTATTTCAGGTGTAGTAAAGGAGTAGTGGCACTTATAGGGCTGTTTTGTTTCTGTATTTACTTTTTTGTTGTTATGCTAAATGCTACTTAGTCAAAGACAATGACAGTGGAGCCTTATAGTGGTCGTTCCAAAAATGCCTGGTGGCTGATTTAACATTTTTAAGTATGTTTGAGTTTCTTTGCTTGCTTCAAGCTTGCTGTGCATTTTTTTTTTAGTCAGGCCATTCGTACTAAAGATTTTGTTGGGTTTTTTTATACTTGCAAACTACTTTGAGAAGTATGTATGTATCTATACATATTTATATAAAAGTATCTTCCTTCCCTGTGGACAAAGGAAAGCCTTACATTCATCCCTCTTATTTTGGTTACCTGACTTTTACACATCCTTTTGCTTTAATAAATCTTCAAGATCTCAAGCATATAGTGTTCTTCTGGTGAGGAAAAGAAAACCCAAACCCACAAACAAAAGAAAAAAAAACAAACAAAAAAACAAAACTAAGCCTGTTTGAATCCTTTATGGTAGATTTGCAGCAAACTGTAGTTCAGTCTTTATTTTTTTTTATTCATGCCCTCCAAGTGACCTGTTAGGTTAGATACTGTAGAGATTAGCAAAGGTTGTGTTATCTTGCATACAGCAGGAAATAACTATAAGCACAAAACTAGTTTTGAATCCTTGAAGTCTTAGATAAGTAATATCTGTTTGTATACCAGCGTATGACTAGAACTGCAATTGAATCTTACAGTAAAAATATCTCTGTCTTGTGTATTAAAAAGATACAGAACAAGTACTTTTCCCAAAAGAAAAACTAATCTCATTGGTGATCTTTTTTAAATTCTAAAGGTTTATCCTTCTGGATTCTCTGAGGGTTGACTTCTTTTTTATCTTGGCTGTTCAGTTGAGATACCAGTGTTTAAGACATACCATAAGCATTTGAATAGTTACTGAGTTAGAAGATATTCTTGGGTAAAGTCTGTAGAACTCTTGATTATTTCAGCCTAGATTTGCATGTTCTCACATAGACCCAAGTGAGCAGAAGAAGGTCTTTTTTGGTCTCTTTCTGATTGGTTATCACTTTGGAGATCTGAGATGCACATTTCCTAGGAGCTTTTTGTGTCATGGCGTTGTAGGCATATACACATTAGATCATTGAGCACATATCTGAATCTTACTCAAGCAAAGACTCTAATTTTCAGTAGCACATGAAATTTCTGCATGCTACAATTTCGTGCCAAGTCCTTAAACCTGATAGCAGTTAGGTGATGTTTGAAAATTTCCAAAATGAGCTTAAGCATTGTAGTCATTTACATGCTACTACTATAACCATCATTTAGTGTCTATATCAGAGAAGTGTCTTGAAGGGTTTCCTTTAGAAGATTTGATTTAGAGAAATGCAGTTCTAACAGGACACAATGATAAAATAAAATGAGTAGGGAAAGAAAATTTACATCACTGTGCCAGAATTCTGAAGCAGCTGACTTGCATAAATCAGCCTGCAGGATATCTGATGTTTAAAGTTTGTCAAGTTGCCATCAATAAAACTGCAGTAGCAGTTTTTCAGAGTTTATATACAGGTGCTTCTACATCCAAGTTAAGTAAAGAGAGGAAAAAGTTGAAGTTGATATTAAAGCTCAGATTACCTTTTGGATACATGCCATACAAAAGAGTCTTTAATGATGTCAGCAATACCTGCACGCAAGTGATACAGTGAAGTACTGTGTCTTGCTAAAATTTATTGGAGAGGCATATCATCTTTAATTAACTTTATTCTGCATTCTGTGTGCCAGAGGTTGTGGCATAAGAAGTAAGGAAATACAGCTCTTAGAGGTATCCAGCAGCTAATGCCATCTTCATACTTGTAAATCTTTTATGCTGCCTATATTTTACTTAGCTGATAGCCAGAAAGCCTGGTGGTTGCCATCACCAATGTAGAACAAAAAACTAGGTGGCTTTTCTGTCCTACTTCTCTCCAGTTCTCACCACCACTGTGGAAAGCTTCTGAAGGGTGGGAAAAGGAGAGGTCTGTGAGAGACAAACAAAAAAGTAGAAATTCCATGTATCCCTTACTTCAGAAATTCTCACTGACTTGAGTCTATGGCCACCACAGCAACCCAAATCATTTAGTTTTAGACATTCCACTATTAAGATAACATTTTTCTTAACCAACAGCTTACCCCACACTCTTTTCTAGTATTTCCACATTTACTTGCATTTTATTCCTTTATGGTGCTACTGAAGGAAATCCCCGGGGTGTCTGCAAGGAAAAGAAAAAACTGCATTTGAAAGGAGGCTGTCTGCTTTGAAAAACTACCCTTAGTTCCTTGAGGATTATTGCTGCTGAGTTTCATGTCAGTGGTTAGATCTGTGGAAAGGAAACTAGAGCCACTTCTTTGCAGGAAGATCACAAAATCTTGGTGATTATGTCTTATTGGGAGTCTTGCCCTGCTTTAGGAAATACTGCTTTCCGAGGGTAGTATTTTTACTGAAGAGAAAAATTTCACGAAGGAAAGGAGGAGGAATGAAAGAGAAGAATGTTTTTTGCTTTACAGTTTTTGGGTTTTGTAAAGGACTTATAACTTGTTGATTCTTATACTGGCGATTGGAGAAGAAACTTTTCTTTAAGTATGTCTCAAACTCAAGACAAAATTCTAAGGAGCTACTACGAATTAAAATCCAGCTCCTACACACATAAAGAAACTGTCTGTTATTACCAAGAAAGAACGTTATGGTAATGTGATCATATTTCTATTATCCATCTGAAAATATTATTTTCAGTGGTATCACCTTGTCATCTTGACACTGCCTTTGAGCTTGGCTCACCAAACTTTATAAGGTTTCAACTAACAGAGCAGAACTTTGGACTTCAGCTTCAGTTCAGCTTTGGCACTATTTCCGAGGATTTCTGGACTCTGTCATAATCAGCCCTTTACACCCTGGTTATTGTCCTAATCCTATAAAATAGAGTATCCAATTTAAACAGTAACTTTTAGCACAGGTATGCAGATGTCCCTTCATACCAGTGAAAACATACATTTCATATGTTGTTATCTGTATATGTCAACCAAGGTGAGATCTGTGGATTTTATATGTTGATCATATCTTCTGCTTGCTTTGTTTAGGCATTTCTACAATACCAGCAAGTAACATCACTTTATAATTCTGTTTTGATTCACTGGTAGACATTTCATATAAATAAGTTCTGATAGCAGTGTTGAGTTGCCCCTGAGCCTATGTAGAATAAAATTTGTAATGCCAGCCTCAAAAGACTCTTGACTGGGTCATGATTGATGATGTATGCTAATTATGTGTGTGAGGAGCAAACATTATAATAATAATCAAATACTGATACTCAATCTGAAATGCTAACCTGGTGTGAACTCAGGTAAAAATTGATTTTAAATTTGGAAGAAAGCTAATGGCTAAAACTATTTCTAATAAAACATAGCACTGATTCTATTTTAATTTAATCATTTTAAAAGTTCAGGAAAATGGATTTTTGAATTTAATTTTATAAGTTCTGTAGCTATGATGATTACTTATAAATGAACAACTGCATTTTCATTGCCACAGGCTTAAAGTCAAGTCCATAAGTCCCACAGGTTTTGAATTCCATAGCACTGTAGCAAGAAACATAGAAATATAAAGGCTTATGTTGTAAGCCTGAGTACAGTCCATGTTAATATTCATGATTAGCAAGGCAAACAAAATACAGCCTTACACCAACTGCTGCAGTGAAAACCACTGTAGAAATGAAGTAGTACAAAATAACAAGGCTTACAATAATCAGCAGAATAATGTGGCATATTTTATGCTTATTTTTAATTTTAAAACAGTGTTTAGATGAAAATGTGTTTGTTGCCTCATTTGTATTTTTCACAACTTAGTAATTAAGTCCTTTTGTTTAAACTGTTTCCTTTTTTTTGTTCAATTTGGTATTGACTTATAAACTGCATCTAGTTATTTCCTTTGTACATGTATAAACATCTTTGTTATTTCTTGCTACTTTTTTTTTTAATAATTTCAGTAATTTGATATCTAGAACTCTACAGTCTGCAGTATGTTTTCTTAGGAGTAGTAAAAAAATCTGCGAAGAATGAGAGGCAGGAATGATCACAGTCACATAGTTCATCTCAGAATATAACTATCATTAATGTAATTCAGAGTGATCTTGGTATCAGAACGTAAGAGTTATGGCACTGTTGTGGTTTAAGCTCAGCCGTAAATCAGCCATGCAGTTTCATTTCCCCCCTTCTTCCCTTCCCCCACTACCGGAGGGATGGGGAGGAAAATCGAAAGAATGTAACTCCCATGGGTTGAGATAAGAACAGACCAGTAACTAAGGTGTAACACAAATCACTACTACTACCACCAATAACAGTAATGATAAGGGAAATAACAAAGGAAGAAAATACAATACCACCCGCTGACCGATACCTAGCCCGACCCCAGCAGTGAACCTGCCCTTCCGAGTAACTCTCAGTTACATCCTGGTCATGACATGCTGTGGTATGGAATACCTCTTTGGCTTGTTTGGGTCAAGTATCCTGTTTCTGCTTCCTCCCAGCTTCCCCTCCTCCCTGGCAGAGTATGAGGCTCAGAAAGTCCTTGGTCAGACTAAACATTTGAGCAGTAATTAAAAACATCAGCGTTATCAGCACTGTTCCCAGGCTGAAAGTCAAAACCACAGCGCTGCAGCAGCTACTAAGAAGGAGAAAAAAATGACTGCTACTGCTGAACCCAGGACAAGCACTCAAAATTCCTCTGTATTTTGAGCAGAAAATGCAAATTCAGTGCATGTTAATCAGATTTTTTTATTTTTTTTTTAATGTAAGTAAACATCCATTTTTTTACACTTGACACAGTACTTTAGTCACTCAGTATCTGTTTGCTAGTCAAAAAGTTCAACTCAGGAGCTAGCCTTAGGGAGGAATTAGAGTTGTAAGAGTCTCTTTAAAGGCACTTGATTTGTTTCATAATTATGTTTCTGAGGGCTCCATTTGTGACTGTAAGAAGGGTTTGTTCAGTTGAAAAGCAAGCTCATAATGAATAGTCCTAGTTTATCAAAAACATACAAAAAGCCTAAATACACAAAAGCATAATAGAATCATAGAATCATAGAATAGTTCTGATATATTTGGTCAATAACAGCTTTGGAAACAGCCACCTTACAGCCTCTAAGCTGTGAAAACAAAGGATATACTGTTAGTACTGTTGGCTGCTTGTTCTAAGTAGGTACAAGTTAAAGTTTCAGAAAAGAGTATTACTGTGTATAGTTGTGAAACATGGTCTGGATCAATACGAGATTATCTGTGGACAATTTTCATTTGTTTTATGCTGTTTCTGTCCGTGATTAGAAACTATGTACTGCAATTTTTTTTTATTCCTAGGCTAGAATAAATAAATGTTTCTTGCTAGGCTTTCAGTTTTAGTACACAGTTCTTTATTTATAATTGTTTGTAGCTGAATCTCTTTCAGTTTAGACAGCTATTTTTTAATGTACTGTGCATTTATCTACTTCCAGAAACATAGAATCATAGAATAGTCTGGGTTGGAAGGGACCTTCAAAGGCCGTCTAGGCCAGCCCTCCTGCAGTGAATGGGTTCATCTTCAACTAGATCAGATTGTCAGAAAACCTATCAAACCTATGTCAAAAAAAGACATAATATATGGATATGCTTATATGCAATCAATTCTCTGACTAATTTTTTTTCATTTAAAAACTTGAGTAGTATTTATTTTGGGGGGTAATTATTTTGACTATGTCTAGATTGAAATGATCAAAATATGTTACTAGTAGGCATCCTGCCTTTGTAAATTATTTAAATGGTGCTGGTTCTTCTGACTGTTGCTCACCTTTTGTTGTTCCCAATCTTTTGTCCTGTTAGACATAATTTATCTCAACCTATATTTAAAGTAGCTTAACTCCTTTGATGTCAAGCAACGTTTGTTGGGAGTTACTGAGAGTTTCAACTACCAATGCTTTGGATGTATAAATTTTAAAATCAGTATACCAATGCAGTTGATTGCAGTCCACTTTCCACGTGAAAATTTCACTATGTTTAGCTAATATTTTCTTTGTTTACTTAAACTTTAAATGTTTCCTTGATAACGCACCTTGTTAGCTTTTAAGTGGCAATTCCTTAGCAAGCCATCATACTGTACCTTTTACACAGGTTTTGTAGGTCCTAACTCCAAAATCCAAAGATAAGTTTTATTTTGCCAAAAAGGGAGTTGAGAAAATGTCTAGTGAATAGTGAAATAAGAAATCTCAGACTCCACAAGTAATACATTTTAATAACTAAGTTTTGAGGTCATTATCTTTATTGATGGTAGTGATATTAGGGAAAAAGAGAAGGGGCAGGGGGCTGTTAGGCTGTCCCCTTCTCAGGCATTTAAGTCCTTCAGAGCATTTCACGCTTACATTCATCTTAACATACATTCCTATCTTAGGTTAACTTGGCTTGTTAATGCACATTAAAAATTATACTTTGTCTGGATTGATGCTATCAGAATTTGTCACAATAATGTTAAAAAAGTGTATTAGAGGACTACTACCCACTCTGATGCTATTATTTTGGGTCATTAGGGATCATAAGGCTTGGGGAGTGTAAATGCTCTTTAATTGCTGGCTAGTGTTACCTCGCTGTGGGAGTGCCTATGCCTAAGGCTCTAAATCCTGTGACAAAAAGTGTAATATCAAGTAATACGTGATGATTGGAATGGTATTGGTATTTGTCTGTTCCTTCAGCAGAGTAACTGGGCTCCACCTCCTTCCTGCAGCAAAGGAGAAGTTCTACAGTTGGAGAGGAGTGGAATAGTTACTGCATCCTCCTTCCTGTCCATTCCCAACACATCTACCTGCAATGCTCCCCTGCTGCTGAAAATAGAGAAGCTGTATGAGCATCCCTGGTTTAGTGTTGAGGAAGAAAACAGACTTGAGATTGTAGAGAGCTGGTAAAGAATTCTTACAGGTAATTAGCAGAGAGTAGTAGTAGTAGCTCACATTCTTCATCTTTAATTCTGCTGCCATCACATAAAGGTAACCTCTCAGGCAAACAGAGAAAAGAATCCAATTTTTAGAGGTGAATTTGTCTTTTCTCCTTGGCCTGTTCAGGAGGAAAACTTGCGAGGTTCTCAATTCTGTGAACTCAGTCTTACAGTGCTGCACAGCAGGACCATGGAGGAGTGTCTGAGCATTAGCAACTTGAACAGATTCATTAGAAATTCCAGCCCATGGGGAAGCTCTCTGGAAAAGTAGCAATGGAAAAAACTGCTGCCCTGGAGTCATCTCAGATGCAGACTCCTCTTTTCCACTGATTCCTGATGTTTTCTGTGCATAATGTTTAGCTTATGGTTTAACTGGGGGGTGGGTTATTCTTTAGGAAATAATATAGTAGTTACATTTCAAGTGTGTTTGTTTATTTCATGTTGGTTTACACATGTTGCTTGTGCATTTGGGTATACATAACTTCAGTTCACATTGTTATGATATTGTCTTTGTGAAGTGATAGTAAATGTTTACTTTGTCTTTCAGGGATTTTTTTCTAATCACAACATCAGTGTGTAAGGAGATCAGATTATCCTGTTCTAATGTGACTATTATTATTATTATAAACTTTTAATAAGCTGGCAGTCTCCATCAGAGACAGTACCATGTATGAATTCATGTTGGACATGGTCATTCTTTAGTTGACCAAATCTATCTGATTAGGTATACTGGAAGATTAACACATGTTTCCTAGGTAAATAATAGCACATTTAGGGATGTTAAAGGATTTCTGTGTTAGAACATATAGAAAATCTTAAGCTAGGACAGGTCAGAAAAGTTTATTTAAATTTTGTAAAAGCGATTTACTGGATTTCCATCCTAAAAAACAAACAAACAAAAAAAAAAAAAACAGTACTAGGGGTGCAAAAAACCAGAAGTTCCAGATAGTCGTTAAATAGACTTTTGATGTAATGCAAAAAAATGTATTACTTGTAATTCTATCTAGAAGAATATAGTGGTTTATTGGCTTCATTTTTTCTGTTTAATGCTGAACAAAAATGTGGAGAATGAAACTCAATAATAATTCGGTAGGTTAGTAGTATATTCAGTCCAGGTTCTTATCTCACAGTCAGATTTATGTTGGAGACTTATTGTTTGTGAAATATCAGTGACTTCAGTGGCAATATCCATAGAATTAAGGATATGATGATGAGCTTGTGGCTGTTAACATTTTGGCTATTTATTCCAGATGAATTCTGACACCATTCTGTTTACAAGCAGACATGCTTCAAAAGCAGAGGAAAAAGCCCTGTTCTTCAGCCCTGTTCTTTATCAGTGAAGTTAAATGAGATAGCTGCCCAGATTTCCTAAAAAAAACAAGAATATAAACATTGAAATGTGATAGCATTTGTATAAGTAATGAATTGTGATATTATTCTTTTGAATAGTTGAAAATACTTGCAAAATGACTGGCCCATAAAAAAGGCTTTGGTCTGTGGCGACTATAGTACTGATAGGAAATCTTTTGTTCACTTCTCTTTCTGATGCTGAAAGGGTACAGAAGAAAATAAAAGAAAATGGCAATGTTCCTAACCCTCTCTCTCCTACCCCCCCCCCCCTTTTTAAGAAAAAAAATCTTCTGTGAGCTTTTTTAGAACATGTAAAAAAGGGATTCAGCAAGATCTTTAGCTCATTGCTACTGAACTTGCCAAGGCCGTTATATTTACCTTTACTATTCTAAATGTGATTTTGTGCAGGAATGAAAATAGTTCAGCAAATATCTGTGAAGCGAGCATTTTTGAATGCTTAGGAATGTGTAACTGTGTTGGCTATAAAAATAAAAACTAGCTGTCATCCAGTGCAAAAAAGTTATTTAAAAGGTATATTTAGAAAATTCTGCCTAGGTAATGTTTTTTCTTCTTTCATTGTGGACTTCTGTATGACAAAATATTTGTAAATTTATATAAATCTTCTGGTTGGAGATAATTCTGGCGTTTGCTTTTGGAGGGGAATATCTCTTTTTACCGATGTTTCAGTTTACCTCTTACTGCATCAAGATCATTTAACATCCTGCCTCATTCCTACACCCATGCAATGCTTTTAATGTTCTTCTATAGTATTAATAGTAATAATTATAGCTTTAATATTAAGATTATAACATTTATGTTGTAGGCTTTCTTTGGAAAACAGTATTATCTTATGTGTGCATGTGTATATAGTGAGCCTTCGAGGAGCCTATACTGTGTATAGTTAAGACTGAGAACGTTGTATCTTTGTGGACTGATTCCATCCAAAGGTGTGTGTTATGCATTGTTCCTGGATGCCCCTGTCTTTCTTAAGCAGCTACCTTGGACTCAGTGCATAAATTTTAGAAAGCTAAATTTAGAGAGGGGTAAATGCCATTCATTGAGGAACCAAAGGACATGCTCTAAAAGGATTCCAGTCTGGAAATCGGGAAGGAATTTGCTATAAGCATAATATGGATTTGGACTAAAATTTAGAGAGGAACACAAAGGAGCAAAATACAAAAAGAAGTGTGTGTTTGTGTTTGTGCGTGTGTGTTTCTAAGTGCCCGTTCTGTATCTGTGTTATATGACTGCATCAAAATGTCATCCTGGTTTTGACATGGCAGTATTCTTCCTGTTCTGAAAACATAAGGTGTATGCATCCTTATCTCTTTCCTTATATTTCTGGACTGGGATGTAGAATAATTCTTCTGATACAGTTGCTATAGTGTGTCTGTATACATATTAACCCTGCCTGAAATCATGTTTGTCTCTAGTGTACAACTTGAACACTATAGATAATTTCTTGCATGATCATGTTTTGAATTAAAAAACAGTAATAATAACCATACTTGTGAAAATTCATGTTTCTGTTATCACTGCCAATGGTTACTTGCAATATATAAAAAAACCCCAATCTAGTATAAATATTTTAATAGACTCTCTAATCCGAATCTTGAGTATAGTTCATTTACCTAAAATACGCTATTGTCTTCCTCCAAATAAAATACGTAGTAAGGAATGTATTAGGTGATTTCATTTCCTGAGCAATCCAGGATTTTCCAAAACTTTTCACAGGCTTTTAAACTATGGAACTTGAGAAATACTTTTGAGAAGAAGAGCTCCCTTGGTGACTTGAAGTGTTATCACTGTAAATTATAAAATGTATCAGTTCCTGTGTTTTCTCAAAGTATATTTTCTGTTTAAATAGATGGGGTTTTTTTCCTTTGGTAATTGTATGTGTAGAAGGCACTATTAACGAAGGTTCATATTACTGTAGCATATCATAAAAGCTGTAATTGCCAACTGAATATTACATGAAAAATATTCTTAAGTGCTTTTGCTGATAGGACAATTCAATCCAGGTATCTTGAAAATCACATGTAATTTTTCTCTTTCTATTCTATGGTCCTCTTCCACAAATAAGGTCAGCTCTGGGTTTTTTCCACCAAATTTGATCTTTTAGTAGTATTGTGTGTGCTTGGTTTTTAATGATTTTGACAACTTTTTCTTCTTGGAGACCTTCACCTTTTCATCAGACTTCGGTATTAGATTTCTATTGATATGTTTTATTTATTTACTTAGATGCTTACTGTTCACTGGTGGGGAAGAACAGTAACATTTAAATAGCAATTAAATTATTAAAATAAGTCTATTCTGTTTAAATTCTGTATTTTGTATTCCCATAGTTTTTATGGGTTTTTTTCATTATTTTGTTCTTGAGGACAGATCCTTACAGGAAATGGGTTCAGTTTCCAGCTTAAAGAAACTGAAGAAGGTGACAGTTTTAGCCTTCTTTACCAATTTGAGAGGTAGAAGAGAAAATAGATAGGGCATTGTTTCCCCAAGTACTGTTTTGGAGAAGCTCTTCTCTGACATACAATTTAGTAGCAGCAAAATGCAAAGTTCTTCTGGTTCCCTTTCTAACTGCTTTCACAGTTAGATGTTAATGTTATGATGGAATCAGGTGGGTTTTAATTTTCTTTGTTTAAATAGTTGTTTGTTACAGATCATTTTACAAGTAATATATGAAGACAACCATTTCCCAAAATGAACTGTCCATGGTTTGAGGTCTTGCTTAGTTCTAGAGCTTTATTTTCCAGAAACATGCTTTCCCAAAGCATAATTAGGTAGTGCTTGTTTTTAGTTGCAGTCTTTTGTTACTGCTTTACACACACACACACACTTTGAATAGTTCTTATCTGAGTAAATTCCTTCATAAAACCATAGCAGACAAAATCTCTGGCCTTTGCCTTCAGTTATGGGGAAATTTACCAGCTTTTGTAGTGGAATCTACAGGGGTTTTATGAATAATTCTTAAAGAAAACTAGTTATAAACCTTGTTTCCTGCCTTACACATAACAGTGTAACAATAATCATTAATTGCTCATTTCCCTTTATATAATTTTGTCAAAATCATAAAATCCTTATCTGATACCCAACAAAGTGGTTTATATTCAAAGGGTTGTTTGCTTTGTAAGATGACT
>JBCJKH010064299.1:0-14006 GCA_039877255.1 Loriculus beryllinus
TTCCTCTTGATTAAAAGGTTCTTTGCCATTTACATATAAATTTAAAGCCTGACAAATCCAATCATCAAAGGATCCAAATACTGGCCAATATAAGTGGTCAGGCCAAATTTCTTCCTTAGCCCACACTTCCATACAGTAATGGACAATTTTTTTTTTACTCTTTTATTTTGTCTACGTGGGAAACTACTCCAAAACTTAAATCATCATCCCCAGAGGAGTATCTGGAGGAATGTCTAGCAACCTCTTCCAGATTGCCACGGAATACACTGCATCACCTCCAGAGGCTCTGCCAGCACGATGTTGATTTTTAAGAGACACTGTTCAAATCTACACATACATAAAACCGATGTTTAGTAGAGAATTGGCTGTTCCAGGCTTCCAGGATGCCTTAGTTTAAGCTGTGTTTCCAATATGAAACTGTTACTTTAGAAAAGGGAAAAAAAACCCAAAAAAGACATAACCAGCAAGAAATTAAATGTCAACAGATTCAAGGTGTGGTCGCTTAAATTAATGACAGATATGTGGATAGTTACTATATTACATTTCAGTTCACTGCAAACAGTAAAAATATCAAAGGTCCCAAAATTCATTCTGAATAAGATATATTACTAAAACCACTACCCCTATCCTACCAGGCTAAGACATTGCATCTAACAAAATTACCCTTCTAAGTATTAAAGAAACAGCAACATTACTAAGAACAGCTCACTAAATATACAGAACTACACTACCTAGGTAGAGTTTATTGCAAAACCAGAAACCAGAAGTCTGTCTTCCATTTTGGATTTGTATCACTTGCTCAGGTTTCAGTCGCTCACACACACGCACGCAGCCTGTACACGGAAAGTCGCTAACACACTTGAGTTCCTACAGGCTCGCAAGAACCCTTAAAACATCTCAGTAAAAAGTTAAAATGAGTTCTTTTACCACAAGGACTATAAAATCCCTCCCTCTCCCACTACCCCATGAATTTCTAAAGTTCTGGATTCTAAAAACTATACATAAAAAAGGAAAAGTTATTTCAGTAGCACAAAGACTACCTTAAATATATCAAATAAGTCTAAAGAGAGTTGATGCAACTGAAGAGAAAAGTAATAAATGAAGACCTGCATCACACATAGTGTTTTCATCAACAGTGTTGATAAGCTCTAAGCCTCTAAATGTAGTAGAGCATTGGTTGGTTTTGATTCACTTTTAATTCTGAAGTTACATTAAAAACCAAAAACAAAACAAAAAAGCAGTTGTAGCAATTCGGCACTCCTAAGTTCATGAGGAAAACGTCCCTTTCAAAATCTCAATAAATATGCTGACATGTAAAGTTAGTTGAGGTTGTCATGCAAGACAAGGTACATAACCAAGACCAACTCAATCTTTATAATAAAGGCAACTTGCATTCAAAAATTAACTTTACCCTTACAATTTTATTCAAAGGGTAAACATGAATTAACCCAGCTGTTTACCTGAATTACAAAAGTAACATGATTCAATATGAAAATAAGAAACTGTCTACAAATCTCTGACAGTAATAAATTGCAATATACAATGCATACAGGAGTTATACAGAGCAACAAACTCTTGTACAAAACAAAAATACTTTAATACCTTTAAAATCCAATTTTTTCTTTTTTTTTTTTTTAAATCATCATGAAAAAGATTTGAGTCAGAACTCACACCTCAATTAGTCAAGCTTCCGGTAGCTACATTACAGCTATTTAATATACAAAGAGATAAATCTCTTCCAGTCATTAAACCTGCCTCTTCGTTAAAAGTTGCACAGCTTTTCTGTCTCATGTTCCCAGATACAAAGTTTTCTTCAGATCATGAGAACTGGATTTGTTGAACACCAGAGATCTAGAGAAAGAAAACGCAGGCTTACATTATTTTCTGAAATTGCACTGCTTGAATTGTCACAGTGTTGGAATGTCATGACAGCCACCACCAAGGGACTAAATTAAATTCATTCTCATCTTTCAGAGCAGGGCATCTGAATTAGCATTGGAATTTCACCAGCAGAAGGGAGAGTAGAGGGCAGGATACGGTACCTGTTGATACGATGTTGTGTAGACCATAACATTTTGCTGTTGGCCGTCTGTAGTTATCAAGCCTGCTGGCAACTGATTAGCTGAAAGAAAAAAGCATTTTAAGAAAGTTAGATGAGAGCTTCAGGATATACAGTGACAGGACAAGGGGAAATTGCTCTAAACTGACAGAATGGAGATTTAGATTAGATATTAGGAAGAAGTTCTTTACTGTGAGGGTGCTGAGGCCCTGGCACAGGTTGCCCAGAGAAGCTGTGACTGCCCCATCCCTGGCAGTGTTCAAGGCCAGGCTGGATGGGGCTTGGAGGAATCAGGTCTAGTGGAAGGTGTTCCTGGCTGTGGCAAGGGGGTTGGAACTGGATGAGCTTTCAGGTGCCTTTCAACCCAAACCGTTCTATGATTCTACAATGATTCACATAAGTGAATATGGATAAGAGTTTTCTATTTGCATTGCCTCATCTTTTATCAGATGTTTGAAAAACTAAATCTTGTCAGTAGATATGACTAGAGCTGCACATCCTAATTCTTCTTGTATTGACTGGCTTCAAGATTACCAGCCAGTAACATTTAAAAGCCAAGGCAAAGACTACGTCCAAGAATCCAGCATCAACAAAACCAACACAAAGTCCCAACATCTGTCAGGCTTTCATTAACAATACAAGAAGAAAAACTACAGTGAATGCATATGATACTTGCCCTACACCTTTTATTTGCCAATCTGTGCAGTCTTCTGAATATAAGAAATACTGAATGGTTTAGAATTATACAAAAATTACATTCTTCTCTGGCTCATTTATCAAAGACAAGCTCGAGTCATGGAGTTTATTTTACCCTCCCCTCAACAGTCTTGCAAGTAGAATAAATGTGGCTTAAATATGTAGCTATTAAAGATGGGGAGTGGGGGGAGTTTGCACCTTTCACTATAACCTGTATTTAAGTGTAGAGAAAACTACTGGCACTAATGTATGCACTTAACTTCCACAGTCGACATTAGCTTTTGCTAGAGTGGCATCACCCATCGCTCTTCATTCTGACCATAAATTCTACTGACTTGGAGGGGTTTAATTGAGCACGTTATCTTTCAGACATCTCGAATGAAAATCTCAGCAGATCAAAGGTGTAACGTGGCAAGTCCAGGATGGGTTCCTCAGGTAAGAATTCTGATGTACAAAGGGACTGTTGTTTTTATAAAAGATGTAGTAGTAATATAATAAAAAGTATTATTTACTAAATGCTTCCTCTGTGAGCTCCTCACTTAGACCGTCCCCAGCTGTAACTGTTCCAATTCCCTTTTCTCCTTTCATTGCCTGGAGAGGGAGGAGGAATAGTAAAAGAAAGAGTTTGTGTTAGAGTACAGTTGGATTGAGACTGTTTTCAAACCCCAAGAGGTCTAACCAAGGTTTAGAACTTGCAAAGGAGTCACTGTGCAGTAGCTGGAATTTGAAATCCAAGACCCGTGAAACTATGAGATTTAAGAACATGCATAAAACAAGGATGTATGAAGGGTGTTTTTCATCTTGGCCATACTCCTAAGAAACAGGAACTCTGCAAACTAGGATTGTGTAGATTCTAAGAAAGGCTTTCACCTCCTAAGGAAAGTCACATATCTGCAGTAGTCCAGAAGGAGCAGTTAGGAGCATTGACAAGAAATCACACAATCTCAGTACTAATGAGAATGTGCAACATTTGCTTACCAGCCACGTGCAAGTGCCATCATCATACAACTAACAGTTGGCATTTAAAACCAAGATACTGGATTTCTTTTCCCACATCAAGGACTACAGCCAGAAAAGATACCAGCACGGAAAGCCAAGGCTCCCAGTCATCTGCATGCAGTTTCACAAGTATGAAGTTTGATGCTCTATGCTATCATGTAAGAACATCCAAGAAAATAATACAAGCATAAAAAGTATTCTCTGAAACTGTTTGATGCAGACTAAATACTACAAATCAGAAATATTTCACTATATATGGTACCCTGAAGACAGAACTAACTGGAATGGAGGTTTGGAACTAATGAGGAAAACCATCCAATCCATCCATCCATTTAAATCCCTATCCTGCCACTATGGCATATTTATCTGTAAAAATGGTCACTTACAGACCCACTTCAGGCTCCTCCAGAAGTACTGAAACTAATCAGGCACTCCTTTACATTTTTAATGAAAGCACATAGAGCACTTAAATGTCATGTGCAACTGCCATACAGAACTGGAAAAGCACAGCACAAGGCAGTACTTCCAACTTAACTGACTAACAGCAGGTGTAATCTCTTATCACAGCAGATGACTTCCTGGGAAGGGGGAAGCTTCAAGTGCTATCAGCAAATTAATCATCATTAGCGAGTCTGACCCCATTAATTAAACAACTTCAGTTTACAGAACAAAGTCTGAAGAGCATCTCTATCTACAGCACTGCCAATTGGGACATGCCTGCTTCACTCATGCCAGTAGAGCCAAGCAGCCATAGCAGAAAAGTGATCCACATTAAAAACAAATAAGATTAATAGAATCACAGAATACTTGCTTAAATTTTTACACACACCAACCGCCCCCCCCCCCCAATTATTGTTTTTTTAATATATCTGAACATCTTCACTCAAGCCTATGAGGAAGAGAGGTCACTGGATAAAAATACCTTTGATTTGTTTGGTTAAATCTGATGTTCTGAGATAGAACAACACCAGAGTGGAGGAGCAAGTAAGCATAATTCTCTTTGGTTTCCAGACAGGAGGTGACGGGTGGAGGGCAGACCAGAACAAAAAACCCAACCAGAAGCAACTTCTTTTTGAAAAAGTATAAAATGCTAAAAGGGGAGGGGGGGGAAATCACTTTCTGCTAGAGACAGAGAGGCTCCCATGTGAATCATTATTCCAACGTGAGAAAACCTGCTTTTTCTTTTGCATATCTGAAGCCCAGACAAAGCCCGGACAAACACCAGGCATTAGCCTAGCTCCTCAGAGAATGCTGTCTAGAACAGTTTTATTGATTGAACCCAAAGATTGAATTAAGTACTCTAAATAGGCACCTTTAAAGAGTGATTTACTACCAGCAATATATTAGAGCATTTATTCAGCTGAAAGCTTTAGAACTCTGAATCTGCAAGTCTAATAAAAATGCTTACTTACTCCTTTCTCTATATATCCTCTGGAATGCTTTTAAATGTTACATTAGTCCTTGACAATAGCTGTGAGATAATACAAGTTAACCATTATGCTATTACAGTGACAAGGAGCTAATGATAAACACAACGAGGTTAAATAAATGAGGAAATACTGAAGTATATACCAACCTCTCTGAATTTTTGGAGGTATAATTTCAAAGGTTCAACATAGCTGTCAAACCCCAAGGTAGACATGGCAAAGAGAATATCCTCTCCATTGATGGTCTTTCTTTTCTCTTGGTGACACCTCTCACTTGCTTCTGATGTTATAAAACTGATGAATTCACTTACACACTCTTGCACGCATTCCTTCGCATCCTTAGCAATCTAGTAAGGAAACAGTATCATAAAATGATTAATCAAGATGTAAGGAAATTTATTAAAAAAGCAAAATGCAGAGAATACACTAGATAATAAGGGAAACATCCCCAAACCTGATGGCAATACCCATTTAGGCAACACCTGCATGTGAGGGAACCACTGGATGTCATCACTGCTCTACGTAAGCAGAGCTGCAACATGAAGTTTTACTATTTCAAGCAGCATGGCCACCTCCCAGGGTCTCCTGAAGCTGTAGCTATGTTCTGTACAAGCTTTTACATAGAGATGCACCTCAGTATTGCTTACCTACACCTTGTCTTTAAACCTGTTCATTACAATGCCATAACCCACTTCCATCTTCCTTTTAATAGGCCCACCAGTTCCAACCAAACCCTCTGCAGTACGTTCCCACAAATTCAGCAACAAGAAGTACTTGTTTCCTGACCAGACTCAAGAACTAGAGTATATGCCTAGCAGGAAGCCTCTGTAATGCTTTAATATTCTGGTATAATTTTTCCAAATGAGAATTCAAATGAAGAAGCACATATGGTCCTGGCAGGAATGAAATAAGTAAATTTGATTATGGTTTTCAGCTGGAAAAAATTAATTTACCCGACTTAAAATAACAGCAAGCATTACTCATGATTATTTGGGAAGCTGACAGGAGGCAACTGAACGATTAGAATAATTAAGATTCTTATTCTTCACATGAAAAGAACCTGTTTGTATTTAGAAAGAAATAATGAAGCAGTAATCGTATGTAGAATCTTCACTAGTTCCTCTGGTATTTTCAGACACATAGGGTGAGATTTTCATAAGTATTTATCAGCCAGCAGCTTCCCTTGCAGTTTTTGACAAAACTCTCCTTGATTTTGAGAGAGCTCGACATCCGATATGCTAAATTCTTGAGAAAAATCTCATCTTGATCACTAAAAATTTATGACAATATGGACTGGGGAAGAGATTTTCACAGCAAAGATATAAATGGAACATGCAGATCTCCAGAGAGCCCTGAACACTAAGAAAGGACAAGCAGATGCAAGTAAATTATGTCTTGCTTCTATTTAGAGTGATCTCAAAAAAAAGAAAAAAAAAAGTAAAACAGCTTTAGCTAGAGGAAATGTTACTGGGGCAGGAACTGTATTGGAATACAATAGGGAAACAGCAAGTAACAGGAGCCCTGCAAAGGTTTCAGATAAACAGGTAGAAGAACAGTCAAACACTTATACAATCACCAGCTCAAGAGAATGGATTAAAAAGCCTATTTGTAGCAGGAAATGCAAAACAAGTCCTTCAATATCTGGCCTTATATTCTACATTGTATAAGGCAGATTTCTTAAGTCATTTTGGCATTTGGATACATGTGAAGATTTGGGTGATGAAAGACTAACCATGCTCTTCAGGATGAGGACTAGGTTATTTTGGTTCACTGGATAAGTGAACGAAATGGTTCATTTATTCCAAATGTTACACATGTCAATAAATGCAGATTAAATTTCCAAAGAGATATGCACATAGGAAATACTGATACAGGATGGTCACCAAGTCTGACTCATTATGACAATTTCAGAGAATACATCTTAGAAAAAAAAAAAAAAAGGCCTTGAAAGCCCTACCAAGAACACTGTTCTTATTACTGCAATTACTAAAAGCTTTCAGAAACCCAAGAAAAATGGACTCGGTCTCAATCACCTTCTGCTCAGATTTTTGTTTTATTTTGTAAGACTTTTCTCCAATAAACCAGGGTCATTTGGAAAAATACCCTGTTTTACCAGGTCAAGTTCAGGCAGAGGAAGGAGTAAAATTCATTAATATGCTTTCTTTACAGACAAGGGTATTACCTTTCCTGTCTGAGGTATGGCATTTTTCATTATCCTTGCCACATTTGCAATTGGAAGATATATATCTTGTTCTCTGAAACTCTCTTTTGAGCCATTTGTATCTTCATGATCATTCATGCTGTCCTCTGTGTCTAATGAAATAAAGAAAAGTTAGCAGAAACTGTATTTGCAGACAGCAAGCAATAATTAAGTCAGTTTAAAATCTTACACTGAAGGATGAAGACCTTTGAAAGCACAGTGTATTAGAGTTGCAGAAATAGTTTTAAAAATAGATGGAACACCACAGTACCTTCATGGTTGTTCCATATCATCTTCAGCACATTATGCACAGAAGTACACACAGCTGAACACCAAGCATTCTTAATGTTATGTCTAAACAGAAACTGTTCCCTAGAAGAGATCTTTTTTTTTTGTCATGACCTCAAAGGACTCTTGTTGTCAACACTGAAAAATCCAACCCCCACCTTTAGACTGCAGAAAAATTGCTTTATACAGTGAGGCATAAAGAATACAATTGCAAATTCTTAGCTTGAGAGGATAGACTATAAGAACTAGAAGCATGTATACACACACACAGAGAAATAGCAGTGTTTACTGTAACATTCCTTACCATCATGAGGCTGTATAACATAGTGACTGCCACCAATGTAATCTCCAGCAATTCCTAACTGAGAAGCATCCGTCGTGGAGCTATCACCATCCATCTGCAAACAGAAGAAACCAACCTTTCAGGTATGTTTGTTACACCAATAAGTGCAGCTGTTGCTTAAAAAACAGCACTCTAATCAACATAGAACTATAAAACTAATTAACACAAAGCATAAATACTTTGTCATTTGAGAACAGTATCCCCTCTCTCATTACTAAGCTTTACTGACAGTGGAAATGGTGAAAATGTTTTGTGATGCTTCCCCAAAAATTCAGCCATGCACAGAAATATTCAGTTCATGCAGCATGTGTGTAGCAATCTTCTGTTGTTCCTGTGACAGTCACATGAACAGGTTGAGGCATGCTTCTCCAAGCAACCCTAAAAACCTACACAAGCCCACTGTTCACTGAGTGCTTTACCTACAATTATTAGACTGCATCCTTCACTCACCATCACCCTCCACTCAAAACGCCTTTTGTCAAGCCCACTGACAAGCTTATACTAGCCACACCTGTATCCACATCCTCATTCTCCTGAGGCACTAGCCACTCCTAGACACCTTCTGAGTTGTGTGTTCCTTTGCTTTCCTTGGTCCCACCCTGCCCTGTTCCTCTGGGCCTCCTCCAGTGCTCCTCTCACAATGTTCTGACATGATGGCCAGTAAGTATTTTCTTTCAGGCTTTAGAGACAGGGTCACAGTCATTTCAATGCCAGGAGAAAGAAGAAAGCCAAAATAGCCAGTACTTCCCTCCCCACTTAAAGACCTTTTGTTCTGGGAGGCACCAAACATGTTTCAGCTAGAGAGGTCTGGGAGAAGCCTGCCTACCCCCTTCCAAATAGGACAAAACTAGCAGAACCAGCAGGGGTTTGCCGGTTAAACATCAACGTTTTCTAGGATATCTACTTTGTGAAGAAGTAAAGAGGTCTCCAAACAGGAACTGTGCCCAGAGGCTCTTCATCAGCCTGCTGGAGACCACCTGGAGACATCACAGGTATTGCACTTCCTCCTTCTGTGGAGGTAAAAGATGTGAAGATGCCTCCCACCCTCCTTGGAAGTTCACACCTCTTCAGTGAGTACTTCCCATAACTCAACCCAACACATCAATGCCTTTGGCATCCACGTTTTGCCACCATACACAACACGCAGAGACACATGCATTCTTGTAACAACAAATGCTTCAGCCCATGTAATGTGTTACCATATGAAAGTCTGTTTTTTTACAAAAGTAACAGATTTGCCTAAACGCTATCAGCAGGGAGAAAGCTTAGACCTGTAAAAACCATGGCAGACAACAGCTCCACTTTCAAACAGGCTATGTTAGCAGTGCTGATGTAAGCCCGAATTCAAGTCTCCAGCCTTTTAAAACTTTCAGACAATGCTCTCTTCTCCAGTTGCAGATGTCTTGAGAATTAGTGTATTCAAAATAAACTTCTGCAGAACATTTAGTGGTTTTTTTTTTTTTGCATGTAAGGTGGTATTTTGGCAGTCATGTGCTTTGGTAAATGCTTCTTTTGGAGAGAAGGAATACTGCAAAAATAAGTGAGGCAGAAGGGGTCCCCAGCACATGCAACAGTGGGGCATAAATACAAAGATATTCTTGAATGCATTTAGATACACAGCACAAGATTCACCTTTGCCCTAAATTTCTTGCCTAGGTTTACCATCAAACAATTCCACTAGCATATGCTTATCTACCTGTTGGCTAGCAAATCACCTCTTCCTTTCCCATCCTACACTTCATACAGTTCTGTCTCTGGACCAGCCTTTCCCATCCTTCCCTCTTCCCACTCCAGCTGTTCCTGACAAGGGCAGCCAGCCTCACTGACAAGCTGCACCCACAGCCCCACGGGAGGCAGAACCCCAAGTACCCTGCAGGTACCCTGGTGTCTTTGTAAAGCAACCTCTGCCCCAAAGGGTTGCATGGCCACGGCTGGTGGGACCATGCAGCTCGCTTCTTTCCACAACCATTAGCCTGAAGAGCGAATGGAAGCAAGGGAGAAAGGGAGGAAGGGAAAAACAATCTCGTGCTATTTTTATACCTACACAGAAATATGAGCAATTTAAGCTCTCCCTACTCTGCACTTTGCCCGTGGCCACAGGGCTGGGTTTTGCTTTCAAACCTTCAGGCAACACCCAGTGCTACACATTTGTGGCTGCATGGCCACAGATGCACACGTAACCCGAGCACTGCTCACATCATTCAGAGTAATACTACAACAGCTGGAGATAGCCCTAGGAGCTGCTTAAGAGAAAGGAAAACCTCCTCCACATCTGCCACCTCTTCGTCATACAAATTATTACGCACACAGTGCTTTTTTTACCAGCACTTCTGGTCCCTTTTGATGGACTTTTGTAAATCAGTTTCACTTCTTCCAGAGCAGCTCTGTCCAAGGGGAATGTTTCAGACATGTACCAATTTTCACACGAATTTGCTGCCTGCTTTTTGCACTCTCTGTTGGGTGATCTTTGTTTTTCAGTTTCCAAAGGGTCTGCAGTTTGCTTACTCAGCTCACTGTAATGACAAGGATAATCAGAATTCTGCATGTCAAGCTCACCCAAACTGACATCACCCACCATTAAGGAGTTGTGCTTCTCTTTCCCTTTTGAAGCAATTAACATGCTGCAGCCTGATAAATCCCAAAATCAAGTTAGGATTTTCTGGCAGTCTTGTTCTCAGTCTCAGCTGTCTGATCCCTACTAGAATTTAACTTGGAATTAGGGTCTCCTCCAACTGTAAGTGTTAAATTTACTCAGCCCCAGTACTATTTTAAATGCCTTAAAGTTTCTTCCCCTCTCCTTTTTCAGTCTTCTATAAATCCTTATCTTCCAAAATGTTTTCTTTCTCCAGGATTGCAATATTCTTCTGCAGTGATGTGATAATTCACTGGTTTCTGCTCACCCATTTTACAGGCTACCCCATCTGAATCTTTACTGTCAAGACCCAGCAGTATTACTGAAGAAACCATCTTGCTTTCATTAGCCCAGCTCACCTTCAAAAGACATTTCCTGCTCCAATCTCTTTTAAACCTCTGCTGCATCTGTAGACAGTCTTGGCCATATTAGACTGATGTATTCTCAAGGTATTATATTTGCTTTTATCCTTTTCTGTGTGCACCTTTCCAAATCTGCCTACAGCATGTGTTATTTCACAATTAGTGAGAATCTGAGTGGAAGCTTATTGTGAATTAAGAGTGATGAGCAAAATCAACAGGAAAAGGACTGCAAAAGAAATAGGCAATCTGTCTCAGATAAAAAAAACCTCAGGCACTGACAGCTTGACATCAACTGAAATAACTTCTATGTGTATTACTTTAAGAAAGATTTTTAACTGCCAGAACAACCTTGGGACAGGGGATTACAGACAGTGTAACACCTTTCTGTATAATGCTTAGCATAACCCAGTCCTAATCCAGGATCACAGGATAATTTAGGTTAAAAGAGGCCTCGGGAGATCTCTTGCCCAACCCCTGCTCAAAGCAGGGCCAGATCCCAGCAGGCTGCTAAGGCTTTATCCAGCCCTGAAGACCTTCACAGACAGAACCTGCCCAGCCACACTGCAAGCCCCCTTCCACAGCTTGGCTGGCCTCACGGTGAGGAAAGGAGTGGCATTTTATATGCAACACTGCAATCCAAGTAGGTTTTATTGAAGAACTTCAGTCAGATTGGTCATTTAATTTAAATGTACACCTAGGCATCTGAATACAGCAACTCTAATTAATATACCACCTAGTCAGCCTACTAGTATTTCTGTGAGCCTGATGGATGACACAAACATGAGCCTGCTGAAAACTGTGGTGGCTGCCATCCTACTCATCTCATAATGACCAGTTACACGTTCAAGTATTATGGTTTTCATTTTACATGTTCAAAACTCAAGCTAATCACCACATATCTGACTGTCAGCTCAGCCAGCCTGTAATACATACAACACAACACTCAGAAAATGAGAAAACACTGCTCTTGATAGACTGTTGCCAATTAATCCATCACTTTAAACAAACAAAAAGCTCTGAAACAAACTAAACTTGCAGTGTCCCTGAAGCGAGTTAAAAAATGCAGCAGTCCAATGTAGCATAGAAACAACACCCTGCCTACGGTAACTGCAGTCACTGGGAGAGTGAAGGACAACAACTCTTAAGCTAGCATATTTAGTAGGAAGAGCTACTTCTTCGGACAGAACTAGATGCTACATTTCATGAACAGGCAGAGTCCTTGGAGTCCTACAGGGTTCAGATGGGCAAGAACTATAAGATTTTGCTTTAGCCCCTGGACTACATATTTGCAGATTCTATATCCCACTCACAAAGCAGCTTCAGCATGCAGCCACTGCAATCTCTTTTAATCAAGACAGCGTCTCCTACACATGTGCAGCGACAGAATTACATGAGGAAGAAGTCTTCCAACACACTGGTCTAGTAGCACACACTGCACACATTTATCTGCAAGAAGCACTTACTGCGTGTTGTACATTACCCTCAAGACTTCAGGGCTAGGAAAACACTCAAGCTCTCGTCCATGCATACATGTGTTGACTGAATCGAGACTGAGAAATAAGCATATCAGAAGTGGTGACATGTCACTCTCTAAAGTGACCATGACACCATCTGATTTTTACCAAAAATGAGGGAGAGAAACTAAATAAACACAGAAAACTCAACTCAAACATTCCATAATACACTGCAAAAAGCATCCAAATTCAGAGCAGCAGCACGAAGTTAGCTGGTAGTAACTTTTTGTTTGTTTGTGGGTTTGTCTGGTTGTTGTTGGTTTGGGATTTGTTTTGTTTGTGTATCTCTAGTGAAAAAGAATATTGCTAGGAATATGCGAATTAATGGATCCAGGGAAATTAACCTGAGAAATATGTTAAAATAGAAACCTTTCAGATCAAGGGCATCAAAGAAATTTCAGCACTTAAGATGCAAGTGAATGAACACAGCTTTACACAGACATCTGGTAGAAAAATTTCTGGAGGATGCTTAAAAAAAAAAGATGCTCCTGTCTGCTACCCACAACCCAGCCTGTTCCTAGAACACATCTATACTGAATTAATAAAATCTCAGTCTCTCAAAGTAAATCTTGCACCCTGTTTAATCTGAGGAGCTCTCTTAAAAAGAGCAGTATCAATAGCCCAGCTAAATGATAACCAAAGAACATAAGCCCAGACCTGCTAGCACTGAGGAGAGAAAGGGTAAAAAGAGTAAAAAGGGCAGTAATAGAATCAAAGACTGTGTCTTCAGAGTGAGGAATACAACGATTTGCAAAACTCATCTCGCAAAGGCAACTAAAAGTCTTGTATGATTTAAGTATTTCACACATCATTTATCCACCTTATTTCCCAAAACTGCTACCTAGCAAGAGGGACTGCAGAAAATTCCATGTAATGATCTGAAGCACTTGGTATGCTTTCCATACAGCTGTCCCTGCCACAGAAGCAGAAGAGAAATAGGTAGTAGCAGGTAGAAATAGGAAGTAGCTGTAGGTAGCAACCACATCAGTCATCACAGATTAATTTTTCCACCACATCTTATTAGATGAGATGTAAAGCAGTAGGTAACAGTAGAAACAAAGTTTTATTTGAGCTTTCTGCACCCTCACTTGCTGTTCCTAAACCAAAAGAGAGAAAAGAATTTTTTATTGGAAAAACCAGTGTCTATTTCCTTCAATGTTCAGTGACTTCTGGAGAACCTGATTTCCTACTAAATTCTCACCTGGAAGCAAAGCAGTGTCTCCTGCAGCAAGAAACACTGACTGGTAAATGTACTCATGGGACACCATTCCAACAGATGGAATATAGTGAAGTTAAAATAGTGAAATTAAATAGCCAAGTTAAAACCCTCTAGCACATGCCTAGAACATAGGTGCTGCACTGTCCCTCTCCATTTCAGACTCTTCTCATCTCTCACATTCAGTGTATTCCCCCACAGCAGTATACCATTAGGAGAGGCAGACTGAAGCTGAGAGGACCTGACAGCATCATTAAGGCTCGTTAGCAT
>JBCJKH010064299.1:25234-52151 GCA_039877255.1 Loriculus beryllinus
CCGAGATTCAGGAGAAGGTGCAGCATTAAGATTCTGTTCTGCATTGAAAGACTGTGCTTTTACATGACCCTGGATAATTCTGGGGTTTGGATGCGCTGGTTTTCAAACTCAGGAAACATCTCAGATGTAGGACTTGACTTATTTTTTTCCATTGCTTCAGGGAATCTTCACTACAGCAGTCTAAGATACTTTTCTAAATGAAAGGAAGTGTGATTTGAACATAATTGCAATACAATAAGCAAAATGAAACATGAGCAAGGAACAGGACTCCAAGGTGCTTTGTTTTTTAAACTTATTTTTTCTCAGACTGACTGTGTTGCCAGCTGGTAGTCTGCATTTAATGAAAATGCTGAGATGGGGTTTGGTGGAACAGAGTTCCTTCCCTAAGCTTGTTCAGCAAATTATTTCAATGACTATTTCTGAAGCTCTAACAGTTTCTGAATGGCTATAACAATTATTAATCTTCATTATCATAATAAGTTTTGGTATTATAGATATCTGTGTTGAAGATGTAATTTCTAAAATCACCGTGATCATTCCCACAGTAAGTTCAGAGTCTTTTTTCCACTTACAGTTATTTTGGGTTTTATTTGATATTAGAAACACCAGCTGATACCAGAGATACTACCACAAAGTGGAAGAGCAAAAATGCTGAGGACCAAGAGGCAATGCCTCTTAAACCTTAAGACTCAAAGTTCTTATCCATTCTCTTTCTTCCCTTTATCTCTCTCCTCCACTGTTGCTCATTATTACTTCTGTGGCAGTGTACCAAGAGTTGCTGTGGTTGGGGTCCTTTACTGAGACCATTAGTAGAATAGGTGGTGAGATA
Organism: Loriculus beryllinus; assembly: GCA_039877255.1. NCBI lineage: Eukaryota > Metazoa > Chordata > Aves > Psittaciformes > Psittacidae > Loriculus > Loriculus beryllinus. Next base: position 26,064 of record JBCJKH010064299.1, read on the forward strand.
CTGGCACAGGCTGCCCCAAGAAGCTGTGGCTGCCCAGTCCCTGGCCGTGTTGAATGCCAGGTTAGACAGGGCTTTGAGCAACCTGGTCTAGTGGATGGTGTCCCTGCCCATGACAGGCGTTTGGAACTGGATGTGCTTTAAGGTGCTTTCTAACCCACCTTCTCTGGGCAAATCTGTTTCAGCATCTCGCCAACCTCGCAGTAAAGAATTTCTTCCTAATATCTAATGTAAATCTACCCTCTCTCAGTTTAAATCCATTCACTCTTGTTCTGTCACTACATGCCCATGTAAAAAGTCCCTCTCCAGATTTCTTGCAGGCCCCCTGAAGTACTGGAAGGCTGCTATGAGGTCTCCCCTGAGCCGTGTCTTCTCCAGGTTGAGCAACTCCACCAAAACCAGTAATGGTTGGTTTAGTGTCTTTTTCAAACCTTTCAACCAAACGTCAGTATTTGCTATAAGTGAGAATATGGATCAGATAGATTGTCGTGTTTGGTATAACAGCTCACATACTTTTACATGTAGAGTGACAAACGCCCAAATTGGAGCTGGCAGTGGCCCCAGACGTTTGTGTGTGAGTTTGTTGGCGGTTTACAGGATCATGGCTTTCACCTTACCCTGCCGGTCTTTTTAGTGTAGACCAGAAACCCTCCTTGGCAGGCACACCGCTTGCCATGTCCCCGTGTGCGAGGCACCACACTGGGGCAGCGCTGGAAGATAAGGGTGCAGATAACTTCTCGAGCCCAGAAGGGAGCAATGTGATAAGCCTCATCAGGCATTTGCCTTGCACAGTGCATCCTTTCGTTAGGGTGTCTTCTTTGAGAGAGATTCCATAGTACGAACCATTAATAGTGATAAGTAAATCTTTCTGAACCACCTCCCGGATGCTCCCCAGCATCCCGCAGCCAGGCAGGTTCGCTCGGCGAGGGTCAGCCCCTCGCCCCGTCCCCGCAGCAGAAAATGCTCCCTTCAGGCGGCGTTTCTGCGCCGGCTCCTTCCCTCCGAAGCGCCCCTAGCGCCGCCGCCGCCCTCCCTGCCCGCCTCACGGCACAGGCACGAAAGGCGACGGGAGAACTCTCCCGTTCCGGTGCCGCGAGGGGTCGCCCCGGTTCCGGGGCTGGGCTCGCTCCCGCGTCTGTTGCCACCGCGACAGAGCCCGGCCAGGGGCGGCCTGGGCCGCGAGGGGGCGCCGCAGGGGGGGGGGGCTGCGCGGGCGCGGTGCGGCGCGGCGCTGCGCGGAGAGGGGCATGGGCAGCGTCCTGAGGAAGAGCAAAGCCGTGCGGCAGGCGCCCGGCCCCGGCACGGCGGGGCGGGGACCGGCAGGTAGGCGGCGGCGGACGGATGGCTGTCGGCGGACAGTGGTGCTCGGCAGCGGGGCGGTGGGCTCCGAGTGCGGGAGCGCGGCCGAAGAGTTTGGCTTCCCGGTAAAAATACTTAGGAAGGCGGCGCAGGGCGCAGCCGGGCCCGCCCTGTGGGTCTTGTAGGTATGGGGGTACAGCACTGTAGAACAACTTTCGTGTGCCTTAAGGTGGGGTGAGCACAGACCCGCGCGTGTATCGGTTAGTCAGCTACCTGTTCCCAAACACAACCTCTGATCGTGTCTTTTCTCCTGACTTAACTTGATTTGAGGCTGACGTGGATGGCAGCGGGGCTGCTCAGGGCTGTGTGGATCATCTCCCGGACACCAGCCACGGGAGATGCTGCGTGGTGTGGGTCAGGGCAGGGGCTCTGCCGGGCTGTGCAGTGGGTGCCTGGAGGGAGACGGTGGCCGAGGAGAGAAGAGTATCTGGAGTTAGGTGGGAGCTGAAAGGCCCTCTGCATGCAGGCACTCTCTTTACCAGGATCGAGACATGTTGCAACAGCAATTGGCAAGTTTGTGTTTTATCTGTCTGCTTTGCACCTCTTCAGAATCAGAACATCAGCCTGTGATGCTCCTTGGGTATAGTATTAACTATAATCTCACTGGCTTTGTAAGACCCAGCACAAAAAGAGAAATAATGATCTTGAAATAATGAATGCCCGAAAATTAACCTGCGCTTACATCTGGTGATGTACAGCAGTTCTGTGTTAATGAAAACACTCCCAGGATGTAGTATTTCATTGAGTATCTACTACTGAGGGAATAGTAGTTTTCGATTCTGCCAAATCCTTGGAAAAGGGATCTGTTTTTAAAGATATTTTTATATATGCAATAATTTGAAAACGTTGAAGCTAAAGCACCTTGGTAGCTCTAAGGTATGATACAATATTCTAAGTCATCTTGTGCAGAATGGAAATTGTCAGAGACTTTGCAAACAAAGAATAAAGATGCCCGTGCAGTAAGAATTTGTGTGAGGCAGAAGCACAGCAGGAGTTGGCAAATACAAAGGTGAGGCTTATAACAGTTAAAACTAATGAAATAGGCTTAGTGTTATGGCTCCATATTGCTTAGCATCTTTTAATTATACCAACATAAAATTTTCCAGTCTGAGTCAGGAGCCTGGCATTGGAAGCACTGGGTGTTCCTTGACCCTAACAGGAAGGACTGGTCAGAAAGACTACTCTCAAATGATTGTCCAGAGAGGCCAGTTGTCCTTGCGCTTCCAGGGCAGTGCAGAGCCCGGAGACCAGTTAGGGTTAACCCACAACAGTGCCCTTACCTAATGCTGCCTTATGATTTAGAAATCCGTGATTTAGCTTTAAATCAGATGCTGAAAGCGAGGCAGGTGTGGGAGCACAGAGTCTGGGGCAGAGCTCCACAGCAGTATATCTGGCTATGGAGTTATACCCAAACCTGGTTCCTCTGGACAGCAATATGCTGCTGACACAAACTCAGAACTGAAGCCTGCATCTTAACGAGGTTTTTCAACCCTGTGAAGCTTACTCATTTAGGCTAAATGACTTAAACCGAAGTCCAAACAATATGTTCTTTTTTATATGCTCTGCTGTATCTTTGGTTCTTCAGTTTAAGACATTACTACTCGCTGCTGACCATTCTGCAGCTCTGGCAGTGTCTTAAAGTAGTTGTCCAGGAAATTCGGTTTAAACTGTGATGTCAAGGTTTTTAGTTCAGTATCTAGGCAGTTGTGCCTCTGGGGTGGTTGCGTACCAGTGGGTTATTATCTGTAACCCAGTGCCCACTTCCTGAAGGAACATGTCAAAGTTTTTAATATCCATCAAGAGCAAGAGATGAGTTGTGGGTGCTGTGGAAGAGACTAAATAGACGATTACACCCAAATAATTACAGAAATGCAAACAGACATACATAATTTACTTGAAAATTGAAATATAATTCAGATAAACTAGTCACTCATTGTTTAACAGACTTTAAAACATGAACAATCTCAAATTAACCCCTTTCCATAGTTAGTCATATCAGGCAGTAGGATTTGTTTAATATCTACATACATCTTTTGAATAAAGCATATTTAAACTGATGTGTGTGGGAGGAGGAAGAAGTTGGTCTGTTCCTAGCTGTAAGAATTTCTTAATTACTCTCTGGGTCTATTCCCACCCTTCCATCATTTTGTCAATGGGAATAATAAATTCAGAGTTACTAATTTGCTGTGAGATCTAAGAATGTTTAAAAAGGCAAACGGTAGGAAGCTGGCAATGAGCAAAACTGGCAAGGAAAATGGTGGCTAGCACAGGAAAAAGTAAAAACATGAAGATAAAGTACTTACATATATTTTGCATAACTGTTAAATACGTTCTTTTGTCCTTACCTTGTGCTTTCAAAAAGGTTATCCTACAATTTTCAAATAGCATTCAGTTTACGTCAACAATTACATTTTTCACATGCAGTATTTATGACATTTTGTAGCTGTAAAGGTATGAAAATTGGCAATAACTCAGAACATAATGCTTATACTGACTATTTTTTGTTGTTGTTGTTTATTTATCTCCACACAGCTTGAGTTTTCAGTATTATAAATGTGTTTTATTGCAGAATTAAGGTAGCCTGGGTTGCAGGTTTTGCTTTATAAAACATACTGTTTGTTTCTGTGGGACTCGACCTTGGTGTAACCTCTAGTGATGCTTTTCTTGCCTCCAAATCCTTATACTAGTTAAATTTTAAGAGCAGTTGTGTTTTTAAGTTCAAGTAGGCTTTCACACATGAAGTTGCTTTGCTCCTTTCAGGACTGGGCACCTGGGACATGCTCATTAGTGGGCCTGGAATTGAATTTGTGTTGGATTCTACAAAGTGAACTAACAAAGCATTGTTAAAATCACCGCTTCTCGTTTTCAGTGCTTATATATAATAGAGAGCCTCTGAAAACAGCGTAACTGGGAGATAGGATAACAGAGGGTTCAACTTTGGTGGTCCTAGTTCTGTGCTTAATTACCAGTGGTAATTAAGTTGCATTGACATATAGGTATGTATCTGAGTAATGAGCCCCCAAATATTTGTATTTTTGCAGTATTTCCTGCAGATGTTTTGACCATATAATTTACATGTGAATTGCTCAGGTGTAACAATAACAGACGCATCATATCACTCTTTGTGCAGACCGGTAGAATGGACTTGATTCCTGGAGACGGCATAGTGGTTGCCCATGTCCTTCCTCTGCCCTTGTTATGCTGTCCCCTTGATTTCTCAAGTGAACAGGAGTAGTGCTTATCACTAACAGTATATGGTACTCATCTCCCTTTTTCCAGTCCATTGTTATGGTTTCTCTATTTTCAAGACTTCCTTGAAGATAAAACTTCACTGCTTGTTCTTGTCTGAAGGTTGCTCCTCAGTTAAGCCCATTGTGGGCATCCTTTGGTAGGGTGTCTTGCTATTGTTTTGGTTGTGCCTGTAGAAAGCAAACCAAATTCCAGATAAAATTGTACACTGTGGCTTATTCAGTGTGCTAAATTGGTAACTTCTTTTTCCACTGGTTTACAGGGAGTACACTTTACCACTCCTGTCTCCTGAGAAAGTTTTATCTTTGATACTGCCTCTGACTTTGATATGTGTTTTGCTACCTGCCAGTTGTAATGCAGCTGCCTTCCAGTCTGTAGCATCTTGACTCGTATTTCCTGTGAAAATCTTTTCCAGTGCTTGTTCATGTTTTCATCATTCGTCCTTGTCAGTAACTTCCTTTCTTGAACGTGGTGTCACAGTGTAGGTCTTCCTCACAGAGCCATAGTCTAACTTGCCAAGCTATATCTGACACCATCTCTTTTTCCTCATCTTCAGTTTTATCTGCTGTTTTTCTTCCAAAAGCTCACAGCTGCTGCTTTCTTAGCATATTGCCTTTCCTGTATATACTCTTTGTGCCTTGTAGTGTTGATTATGTAGTCGGACTCATTTATGGTAAACCCTTTGGAACTGGGTGATTGGGTGGTCATTTTTGGCTGTTACAGCGGTATCTGACCTAGCACTTTTATTTGCATATGAGATACAAATGCAAAGGGAGGAAGTAAGTAAAGCATGCAAATACTTATATTTCCATAGAAAATAATAATAGCTTAGCCTAGTGTAGTCTTAGCTTTTCTTAAAGATTTGCTAATGAACTGTTTTTTACGTAGAGAACTGAGATACCATCTCATTTCATCTTCTACTCTAGCAAACTTGCTTGTTTTACTTGTTGAGTCAGCTGCTTGGAGAAGAAAGTGTTGTTTGCCATAGTCACCTCACCTGCACCATGGTATTGCATTCCCGGTGTGATGGGAAGGAAGCTCTTAACTTCCTTAACTCCTCCACTGTTTGCACAGCCTGACACAAAGCAAGCGTACCTTCAGTTCTAGCTCACAGAAGTGTAACATATTTTCTGTTTTCCACCCATCTTTCACAGCTGTTTTCAGCTAGACCTTTGTCAGAACCTGTGTATATCAGATTGGTTTGTTGGATCACTGAGGTGGCAAGACAGTTTGTAGGGCAGTGTCCTGTTAGGCTACCCTGCTTCGCTCACTTCATAGAAATGCCGTGTCGTTCTTTGCTGTGATACTACAAGCAGGATTAAATTGTTCAGACCAAGTACTTTTGTTTTTGAGAGACAAGGAACTTTGATTACTTTGGGCTAAAATGAGTGGGTCTTACTCCACCCTTAAAAAAGTCCTGCTTGGGCAGGGAAAAAAGTCACAGGCTTCTGAGCTAAGTACCCAAGTACTTCCCATGGTGCAGTACCTGCCTTAAACTTCATGCCCATTCTTGGAAACTTGCAAAAAGCTTGTTCTCCTTTAACTGTGTTCTCTTAATACTGACTTATTTGACAAAAACCATGATCACATGAGAGCTGTTTTCCACCTTTTTTTTTTTTTAATGTTCTCTGTGACTCAAATGTAACCCTGCTTACAAAGAGATGTGTGGCAATGAATAAATGGCTTTAGTTGTGGAAGAGATAATAAAGGCATGGTGAGTGGCAGTGGGGACTAATGAACAGCACCAGCACCAGGAGATCCTGTTCCATCCTTGCTAAGTACTGCTTCACCTCTCTGTGCCTCAGGTGCCACAGTTACTCAGTTGTGGCTGCTGCTACTTCCTTCTCCTGTCAGAGAGTTGTTTATTTGCTGACCAGAAAAGAAAAAAAAAAAGTAGCATGAGAGTATTAATCACAGTTTGTGGGAGCCACAGGTTTGTGCTGGCCACAGGAATTTGAAGAAAAAACAGCAGGATGCTCGGCTTTTTCAGGTCATCCCAAATGAAGGGTGAGCCAGTATGGAAGGCACTGTGAGCATGATGCACCTACAGGTAGTCATACCAGAAATCAGCTTCCCTTGCTTTGATTTGGGTTAGACAAAGCATTATAATAATATGGGTAAATCCAAAAGCAACAGCAGCTTTTGAAGGGAATAGACAAAAATCCATGTTAAAATTATCAGTATTGTAAGATGATGTTTTCCATAAAGACAAATCTTTGTGTGAGCTGTGACAGCTTTTACTACAAGTCCAGAGACAGAGAAACCTTAAATGAAAAGTTTTTCATAACCTAGTCAACTTAGTTCATAATGAAATAAAGTGAAAAATGGAAGGGGTCAAAGATACCTTAATAATTTATCCTTACCTGCCTTTTTACTGAGGAAAAGATGATCTGAATTTCACCTTTAATTTACATATCTTGTTCTCTTTAAGCAAATAGTTTGTACTGTAGATGTTACAGAAATATTTGAGGTCAGCATGTGACGTTATGCATCACTGTTAGTGCTAATTAGAGCAACCTGGCTATTTCCTACATGGTTTGCTGTAAACAATTACATAAGAGTAATGGCTGAAGACTTTCTAGGGCAAGTACCAATTGGCTGATACTGCTAAGGACTTTGGTGGCAATAGCACTACGAGGAAGGTCTGTGAGAAGGCCTGGGCTTGTTGCAGTGAGGTCTCAAGTTCCGTAATTATTACGGCAGAAACATGTCTTATAGGACTTTTCATAACAAGCCAAAGAGTACAGTGATACCCTGATTGAAATCAGTAAAGTAAAATACCTTTTCATATTATGGTTGGACTTTCATGGTAGCTGCAGGGATACCTGGAAAAGAAAAAAAAAAAAAAAAAAGCCTGGAAGTAGGACTTACTTTTTTTCCTAGGAACTGAGGCCAGTTTCAGAACCCTTTTTGCAGACTATCAGGATGCAACAGGTTATAAGCTTGAGTGCCTGATTGTATGGAAGCTGAGAATGACTATTTCAGTTTTGAACTGTTTGCCCTACATTAGCAAATCTTCTTGTTCTTGGATGCAAGGGTGCTTGGTAGATTGGAGGCCAAAACACAATCTTTAGTGAAAAGCAGGTTGGAGGATGTTGCTGAGTCCTAGTCATATGTTTATTAGAAGATTGAGCTGAAAGGTGTAAATTTTGTCACAGAAGGCCATTGAGTGGGAGCTTTTCCATTGAGTATAGAGGGCTTTGAATCAGGCCCTCAGATGTCACTTGAAAGTTTGCCTTTTGTTTGATCTGGGTCAGTGTTTCTTTGGCTTGTTTTGTCTTGGTTTTGTAATTCCTGCCCTGCTATGTAGGGTTTAGATTAAAAGTTCTCAGTAGATTTTTTTAATTGTCCTTCGAGAAAACAGCACTGTGAAGCTTCCTATTATTTTCTGCCTTTTCAATGTGTTAACTACATTTGGTTTGCTGACAGTGATAAGGCTTTTTTTCTGCTCTGACTTGAGGAACTTAACACTTAGGATGAAAAGTTTCCAGAAGAAAATTTGTACCTACATGTTTTGCCAGTTATAAAAATGCTTTTAAATGCCTTTTATGCACAAATAGTTGTGGCAAAAAAAGAATTTGTGTTTTCATGGAGATAGATGTTTTGGAGTAACACCAAGGACTACAGTTCAGGACTGTGTTAACAGAATCTATGCCAAAGCAGAGTCCACCAGTTTCTGTTTGCATACCCTGTTTCAAGCGAGGGCAAAATTAAGTTATTCTGCATTATATCTTGATGTTGATCCCATTCAAGCTATGCTTTATTTAAATGGAAGAAGTCTTAAGCTCTTAGATATGATTGAGTGGATTAACAAGAATGCAATGAAAACTAAAGCACTTTGCAGCAACACATTGAATAAATGTAAGCAATAGCATAAGAAAATTTCCAATTTCTTAGGAAAATGCACTTTACTGTTTTACTTGTCAGTGTTGAAGTTTGGTGTTTTTTTGGATTTGAGAATGAGTGTTGTAACTCCAGCTGGCAGTGAAATACCATGCAACCACTCACTTATTCTCCCCCAGTGGCATGGAGGGGTTAAAGTGAGAAAACTCGTGGGTTGAGATGAGGACAGTTTAATAGGTAAAGCCAGAGCCGTGTGTGTAAGCAAAGCCCCAGGTTTCCATTCCTTCATAGGTTTGTCAGTTCAGCTGATTGTAAGGTAGCCTCTGGCATGGATCTCTACATGATCCAGGCTGGATGTGTGTATTTAAAAGGCTTGGCTTTTTACCCCCTTGTCATAATCTGGATGAGATGATGGCCAGTTGATACCATTAATTCCAAATGTTTGAGTTTATGCAACAGAGGAAATAGTGACTTGTGTTGAAAAGGAAGAAATGAGCAAATCTAGGAGAAGGAAGAACTGAAAATTTGTTTAGTTTGTTCTTGTTGATAATGTCCTGTGTGGTACAGAAAATCTAGATAAATCAGTGAAGACATTTGCCTTGAAGTGCCACTTACAGACCTTCATGACAAATAGTTGAGGGGCAGGTGCTTTCCATGGTTCCCCACATTGTGTCATGGCAGCCTGTTGGATCCCTGTGCGAATGCTTTTGCAGAGTAAGGCAGTTCTTATCCTGGAGCAGTTCTGCTCATGAAGCTATTTTATGCTTTTGTGGCTGGTCCTGTTCCTGCCTGGTCAAGGCCTTCTGAAATGGATTGTGCCTTTTTTGCTCCTCTGCCTGAAGTTACACAACCAACAGTCAAAAGTTCAGAGGCCTTGGTACTAGGGAGGACTTTGTGAAGAAGCTCACTCCCAATAAGGAAGGATATGGATTAAAAGTACCATAGTGGTTTCACTGTTTGTTTGGTTTTAGGGGTTTTTCCCTGGTCAAAAAGGGTCAGTGAGGCTTAGTGTAGTCTCCTTCAGAGATGGGTTCAGGTAAAGGCTAAATAGGTGGGGTTTTCCACTGGTTTAACAAGCTGCTAAGCAAATCCAGAGTTTTGCTGCTGCCAGCAAGAGAAATGTTGCTGCCTCCTCTTCCTCTCTGCTGTTCGGTAGGGTATGCCTTCTGCATGACACCAGCTGTGGAGTTTACAGGACCCTTCCCTGAGCTTGTTTGGCTGGTGGGAAGCTGTCCACATCTTTTCTTCTCCTGGGTTAGTTTTCTCCTAGGTTGGTGAGTTGGTTTTGCTCATGTAAAGGTCTTTTGGCTGCCAGAGCTGGTGCCAAGTACGCAGACAGCAACATGAATTAAAAATCCAGTGTGGTGGAAGAAGGTAGGCTTGTCTTTGATAGTAGCGATTAGTTAGATTGGTTCACCCCACATCAAGGAGCACTTTGCAGGTCGTAGGGGAGATAGCACTCAACAGCCACCACCTTTTAGATTGTGATGAACAAAAGCCAAGGTGGTGCTAGGGCAGGGTAAGAGCCTCACTGGATCTTCCTGCAGAGGTTGTGAATTCCTGCAAATGTGCTTAAGTAACACTGATGCTTATGGACAGAGAAAGCTCTTGTCACTATGACTAAGGATTATGCAGAGTGGCTCCATGGTCCAGGTTCTCCTACACTACAAAAAGTCTGCTGATTGATTTCTGGGAAGAATCAATTCATCAGGAGTGTGGGTTACTGTAATTGCTGTTAATGGCTGGAATTTTATGGAGAGCAAGCATGTGACACACAGAGCACTTTCTGCTTTGTCATCCTGCCTGTGGCAGGTTGCCCAAACCAGCAAGGGAGAGGCCCCTTGCAGCACCTGCATGCTGACTCTTTCAAGTCTCTGCCAGAGGCTGCCTTTGGGTTTTGGGGCTATTATTAAAGCTTGGCACTTCTAGCACAGACCTACCTGAAAATAATTAGAGATGTTTATATAAATACCTTTGCTGGAAAAAGGCTAGATTTTTATCTCATAAAGATGCAGCTTTGGGTGAACATTCCTGAGGTTGTTCAGACTTGTTACAGGAAAAAAATACAAGGCTTCAGTTGCTTCAGGTGCATGCAGGACTGTAGCTTTGATAATATACTAAAGAAAAACATTCTGTTTTGTGAAGATTGTGACCAGCATTCAAAACCTTACTTTTCTCTTCATATGCATATGTATATACACAGATTAATTCCTACATCCCTTCCTCAAGCTAGAATAGGCCAGTTATTATCCATCACTAACATTAACTATGCATAGCAATTCTGATCTTCAAACCCCTTTACCAATGTCAGCAAAGTACCCTTCCCAGGACCTTTGTAAGATAAAGGAATAGTATCGCAAAGTTTCAGAGAAGAAATCTTAGACAATGAAATCGGAGCACAATTTTCAGTGACTGCCTTTAGGCTTCTGTGAGTGTGTGTAAATGCTCCTCAGATTTGCGGGCTCATTGCCCAAGGAATGTATACACATTCAGTATGGCTGTTTAAGTATGTGCACGTGTCAGAGTTTGCTCATTGATGCTAGTTGTGCAGTGCAAAGTATGTTTGTGATTAAGTACAAGCATGTACTGACCCATTTATTGGAAATTCAGCTTAAGATAATTCAGAGTTACGTGGAGGAAGGCAGAGATGATAATGGATTGCAATAAAATATTAGATTTTCTTCTTTTTTCGCTTTTCCATGTCATGTCAAATAATGTGTTCAAGGCCAGGTTGGAAGGGGCTTTGAGCAGCCTGGTCTAGTGGGAGGTGTGTGATGAGCTTTAAGTTTCTTTACAACCCAAGCTATTCTATGATTCTGTGTGTAAAGATGTACTTTTTCCCTTTCTGCTAATATGCTTAAGCTTTCCTCCAATGCATACATAAAATCAGCTATGATCAGTGGGCAAACAGATCTTTTGCAGACTTTGAATACATTTGTTTAGAGAATTTCATAGCATGAGCGATACTGTATGACAGGAATTAGGTAAGCAGTGCACAGAAAAAACAGTTATGTCAGTAAATTGAACAGGAAGAAGTTTGCAGGGAACTAATTGCGGGAGAAAAATAAAACTTTTTAATTCAGTTTAAAAAGTACAATACTGAAAAAATACAGCAGATCAGCATGGAAAAAAAAATGATCACTTTCTGGGCAAGAAAGGTAAAAACAACAATTCTGCTTTAAGACTGAAGTTTCAGGATTAGCCCCAGCAAATCTTACTTCCTTGCTTTGTTCCAGACATGTTGTTAGATTGGCAGAAAGTACTGAAATCCCAGCCAACTCTTGGATGGGGTTTTACTAAAGAGAAAAATATAGCAAGTCATCCTAACGTTGCAAATGACTCATCAGTAGCCTTAGGAAACGCTCCCCCGAAACAGGCATGCTGCTGAAGAGGAAACGATGAAGCTGCCAGGCCACTCCCCCAGACAGTTTCCCTTGAGGAGCGCAGCCTTCATAAGGGAGGTCTCTCCAGACGCTACGTTATTTTACTCTTTATTTCACAGAGGGAGCACAGAAGCTGCAAGAAGGGCAGTGGCATGTAACGGCAGAAAGTTCACAGCCATTTGGTTTTGTACAGGAGGAGCAAATAGAAGAGGATGAGAAAACTTTAAAGGTAGGTGGAGGTATGCTTTAAAGTCTGATTTAGTTTTGACAATGAAAAATAATGAGACTGTAGGCTTACTTTTTAAAGTTGTAGTTCTTGGGAGAAGAATGGAGGAGATCCATGGTCAGGATGGGATCGTGGTCGTGAACGACTTTCCCCGGTAAATGGCAAGTGGAACTTGTCCTTGTGGCCACTCTGGAGCGGGATTCTGGGAGGTGGTTTCAAAGGGGAAGGCTGTAATGTACTTTGATCTGAACTTTAAATGTGTTTTCATGAAGAATGATTATGAAGAACTGATGAAAACTGAACCAAACGGTAGGGAATAAAAGATGAAGTTTCTTAATCCATGTGAAAACAGGAAGCATTTTTCTTAAAAGAAAAAAAGAAGTATCATGATACAAGCAGTGATCGAAGCAAATTTTGTAAGTAGGTGTTGTGGTTTCTCTGTATGCATCATAAAAATCCCGTTCTTAGTAGTTGGGTCTAATGACTGTGTGGGACTTAGTCTGCACATAAGTTTCACACTATGATGTTGCCACTGAGCAAACAAGGTGTGCGTTGGGAAAGAATGGCACACCTTGTCTAGTTCTGTGTCCCTAAATGTGAATAAAGTGAAACTGCATATCATAATACAACATGTGCTCCTTTTTGACTGTTACTGTGCAGTAGGAAGTTTAAGCCTGGCCAATGGAACTGAGTGCAGAGTAGATTCAGTGGTACGGTTATGTGTTTGGGTGGTGGAGCGAGAGGAGAAGACTAAGGAAGATGAGATACTTTTGGATGTTTTCACAGCAGCCGCAGGTGTTTCCTAGGTGTTGTTTCTACTATTAACATCTCACCCAGGGTTATGAACTACTATTAAAATATAGCTTTCTACAGGCAGATGTATAGTCTGAATTTCTGCTGGCATTGCTATGTAACTTGCTGGAGGGATAGAGGATCTTTGTCTATGCTGGCAGCAGTCTCTAGGGTAGATGCAGCTATACTTAAGAGAGAAGGGGGGAATAATCTAACCTCAGAGGAAGGCAACAGTAGAATGGGTTAAGCACCAGGTTGCTTAATGCAAAACAAAAATAAGATTAAAATAGAAGGGAAACTTCATTGGGGTTTTGGGTTTTTTGGTGGGTTTTTTTTTCCCATTCCTTTTTTTTTGCCATGGCCATCCCAGTAATACTGAATCAAGTCCTACATAGTTAGGCAGGTAGAAACACTTGAATAAATATGAGCAGATTTGTAGAATGACTAAGTATGGATTTCTTAAGTTACTTTTTTGGTCCTGAAAGTTTTGTTATTACTTTAGTTGATACTCACAGATTTACACCAGCTGAAGAGTCTGATTTTTACTCACTCCAGTCTTGTCCTGCAGTTGGAGAGGCACTGAGAATTTTGTCAGCCACTCCAAAGGCTTGAAGGTCCAAAAGCCAGATAAACCAGAGCTTCACAAATTAAGTACAAAGGCTCGTTTTGGAAAGAGTATATGAAGACAGTGCAATGTTCTTCATGACAAATAGTTGTCAAAATGCATTTTAGCACTTGTAGGTTGTTTTTCTGATTAAAAAAATAAAAATTAAAAAAAAAATAAATCTCTTGTGAAATTGTAGTGATTACCCTTGATCCATTTGATGCCAAAGTTAGTTACAATGCTAAACCAATGCACTAATAAACACAGGCATGTTACAGTAAGGTAGTTTTCAGAAATTTCCTTCTTCATCCAGTTCTATTTATTCAGTTGGTAAGACTGGTGATTGCAGATTATCACAATGTTGTATGTGGTTGTCGTATTTTCCTCCTAATAAGTGCAGAAAGAGGGGAAAAACACTAATTAGGAAAGTCCAAGGCAGATGAAAAGAATAAAGTAAATTGGTAGAACACCTATGTCAGAAGAAATGTATCTCAACCTGGAATATAGAGTATGAGGAGGCACTGGAGTTGCGTTGATGTGGAAAACTAAGCTCTACAAGGAAACCCAGGACTCTTAACAGTCGAGAAAATTCATAGTTTAGTATCTAGTAAGTTCTGAGCCATTCAGGGATGAATTAAGAAGATGAAATTTTTAAAAACTGATTAAAAGCAGAGCTCAGAAAATCCAGATGCACTTATGTTCCCTTAGCACAATATTTGCTGATGAAAACACTGGGGTTTGAGCTCTGTGGGCAGTGTTTCATTGTTCCCTAATCCTTTTTATTTTCCGTGTTCAGGCACATAAGGAAGGCAGTCTTCAAAAACAGCAAGAAATGAACGGGCATACAGCGGTGCCGCATTCCTACGACTATGATCTCATTGTCATTGGTGGGGGCTCTGGTGGTCTGGCAGCTGCCAAGGTATGAGAAAGAAAATACAGATTTATACTTGCCTTATAAGTAGGTGGGTGACATCCTCAACATCTTGGATCTGGGTATCTTTAACACTGTAGGGACATAATGTTTCTACATGATCAGTGGGATTTCTTTTGATGTTAGCCCCATTTTTACAATAGTATTTTCCTTATATTTTGGAGCAGGAAAGCATAAAAATGGCATACTTCTTAATAGAATGAAACTTTGTCTCTACTAGTGGGAAATGATGCTGTTGGAAAACAGCAGGTAGGTATCTCAACAGTGTTTGTTAGTAGTTGAATGAGAATTCAACTCATAATTGAAAAAGTTTTTAAAACTATTCAAAATGAATATTGGGAGATTTCTAGTTTTATCTGTAAGTAGTAGCTGTTCAGAAATAGTTGTGCGTGTTTTAATTCTTGACAATCAGGGAAATGTGATTTGTGAGCTTATATAGTTGCATAAATGGAGATTTTACCTGTACTTCAGCAGAGTTAGGTTTTCACCCTTCATTTCTAGGGTCTGGTACTTCCTGTCTTTAGCTAAATAATTTATGATTCTCAGTTAGGGTATTGCTTTTAGAAGCATATTTAGACTTACGAGAATCCAGAATGGTGCAGAATATACCAGTTCTTAGGGCTGTCATTATCCCAGATACTTGAAACTTGCTGAAATTGAATGTAAGACAGTAACTCTCCTTTACATCAGTAGTTAGGCATATTGTGCCTCTTCTTGCTATGGCAGAATGAACTGTTCAGAAGTGAATTCAATGTTCTTAGAACTATTTTGTTGCTCAATACCTGGAGCTGCATTATTTCTCCAGATAGATAGGAGGCATTTCTTTTGTTCTTAAGAAGTGAAAGAAGTAGATTGAGGAGTGAAAGGAAATGAGGAGACTATTTCAGCATAGAATTGGATTCACACCAAACCTCAGTCCCTTAGAACTGTTATAATGGAAAAGTGTGGTGCTGAGTGATGGACTGTAATATGCCGTATGTCCGTGATCTATTCCAGTAATTTACTACTTGCACATCAATAGGCACACTGTTGTCATGGAGTAGGATGGAAGAGATCTTCACTGCGGGGGCAGTGAGACTTGGGAACAGGTTGCCCAGAGAAGCTGTGGCTGTCCCATCCCTGGCAGTGTTCAAGGCCAGGTTGGACAGGTCTTGGGAGCAACCTGCTCTAGTGGATGGTGATAGCACTGCCCATGGTGGGGACTATTGTAACTAGGTGATCTTTAAAGTCCTTTCCAACCCAAACCATTCTGTGATTCTATGACCTATAAAAATTCTGGTATCCTGCAAGGAGAGGCAGATGCTGGTTTTCAGAGAATGGGGATGTTTTAGCACAGAACAGAGTAACTAGTAGAAGAGAGCTTGCAGTAGTGCAAAACCAATCTGCAGTAATAAAAAGCCATCTGTTGATGTTTCCGTAAGGAGACTGCTCTGCTTTGTTATATACATATGTTAGGTTATGCAGCTACAGCAGTGATGTTTATTGCATCATTTTTCAGCTGTGGGACAGAAAAGGTATGTAGCTAGGAAGATAAATTGCCTTATTCCTTGAATTTGGAATTTAAAATATGTTGCTTTGTGTAGTGATTGTAGAGTAGAGCAGGAGATGGTAGAGCAATAAAGTTACTATTAAGAGTAATATGTGTATTTCAAATCAGTTTCACGAAGCTGAAGTGAAACTGGTTTACACCTAGAAACTGCTGACTTACTCAAATCTTTTTTTGTGAATTAACAAACAGTGCTTTGAAAAGCAAAACAAAATGGGGGAGAAAATCCCAACAACTGCACAACTCGTGTACCAAGTTCCCAATATCTACACTGAGCTGTGCAACAGTTTATCTAGGTTGATTAAATGTGTGCTTTTCAGTATGACACATGCAGCTTTGTGTGCATGTCTTCCTTTTCCTCTCTGTATTGTGCTCAGGGTTGTTACTCTGGAGGCGTGTCTCCACGGTGAGTGCAAGTGCTGCCAAGCTGACTTTGTGCAACCCACTGCAGACGCAGGCCAAAGTGCTAGCCTTTTGCTATCAGTTCACGCAGGACATCTTCAGCCTTAAGCAATCTTGTTGTGCTCATGCAGCACTGCACTTAACCCAGTAAGGTTTGAAAGCCTGCAGGGCAGGTTTTGTTACTGTGGGCATATCATTCTGCAGAAGTGGTTATATCTGCTTGTGATCTCTGCTGAGGTGGCAACACAATGCTGTGCTGTATTATGTGAGCATATAAGTGTAAGCTTGGGAATCCATGCATTCTACTTAGCTAACACCAGTAAAGCTCTTCTGAGCTGTGTGTAAGTGTTGTCATTATAAAGGAGCATTAATAACGTGTCAGTCCCTAAGCACCTTCCTGAGGAACTTTCTCAGAGGTGCTGTTGATGGATAGAAGTTACCACTTGACCAACTTTTACCTTTATCAGAAGCAGATCCAGTGCATCAATATTTTCAAAATATTTTCAAAATATTTTCAAAATATTTTCAAAATATTTTCAACCTGCATTATTTGAAATATGATTTGTATTTTGTGTGAAGTAAGGTACATTTCAAGTTGAAATTATGATTGTGAAGTGTTTGGATTAACAAGTATTACTGGTAAAGTAATGCTGAATGCTGCCTCGCTCCTCCCAAGCCAAACCCAAGGCCTCAGGGTAATATGCTGTGCCTCTGTTTGTCATTGCTTGCATGTCTAAGAACTCATCATGTGATGCAGCGAAGTTGTGGTTACTCTAAGTATTAAAGTTATTTTGCTGCATCTCATGGGGGAATCCATTGTTGTTGTTTCTCCGCTATGCAGTACTTAAGTGTTTTTCTCTGGTACCAGTTATCACTGTTGATTTTTGCCTTTTTCTGTAAAAGCACAAAGAACAATGGAATCAGTATAAAAATTCCAGTTCTCAGTACCATTTACACACATTGACTGTAGATTTGTTAATGAAACTTCTTGGGAGAAATAACATGAAATAAACTTACCACTTTTCTAGTCTGGATGAAATCTGCACAGTAAAGTAAACTTGCCACAGGCTGTCTAGCTTGAAGAGCAAGAGCTGATCCCGATAACTACAGATTGTACTTAAAATAAATTGTTCCCTTCTACAAGAGAAGAAGCTTGGATGAGCACAATTGTAATGCTTCACCACATGGCTGATCATGTCGTCGTGTGATGTGGTTTCAAGCCAATATTTGAGAAACCATCTTTGAAGCAAAAATTGGGTTAATGAAGAATTGGTTAAATATGTAAAAAGTAAATGGCGTGTTGGGAAGTAGTGTGAAGGAACTGACAGGATGGAGAAGAGGAGGCTTGACTCCCGAGTAGTCTGCATATCCACTGGTGCCGTGCTGTGTAGCAGAATGAATGCCTATTTTTTTCTTTCATCTTTTTTTCCTACTGAGTGTACAGATTAATTCAGGAGATTAATGACTGTCTGACTGTTCCCTTGCAAATCATTCATTATTACTTAATTAAAAGTCACAGAGCTTTTCAGCAATGCATGAAGTTACCATCTACTCCAAATTTAACCTCTAATATTTAGATACGTGTCTCAATTTGTTTTGCAGGAGGCTGCCAAATATGAAAAGAAAGTGATGGTGCTGGACTTTGTCACGCCTACACCTCTGGGAAACTCATGGGGTAAATTTCTCTTCATTGTAAACCTGCTAAAAAGGAGCTTTACTCAGAGACTCTGATTCTCCTTTGAGATAAGCAACGCTGATGTGAAAACCACATTCTGCTCCTTTCTCTCAGGTCTTGGAGGAACATGTGTAAATGTGGGCTGTATACCTAAGAAATTGATGCACCAGGCAGCTTTACTGGGACAGGCCTTGCAAGATTCACGTAAATTTGGATGGCAGTTCGCTGAAGAAGGTAAAGGAGGAGAACATTTCAGTTTTGTCATTTGTGCTGAAAATACAGAGGCTCTTTCCACAGTCAGTCAAGTCCTTGTTGCAATTCAGCATCTGCTGGCTTTAGTAATGCGAGGCAACTTCAGAGAGATTATGCAGAAACAAAGTGCTTTTCAAGTCTAAAGCCATGATGCTTATTGCCTTGCAGCGTTTGATCTATTTATTAATAGCTTCTGATCACATTAGTATTTGGTAAGATTGCTGTGTGAATAAAAGCAGTAAGGTATTACTCTATTTCTAAATGTAACACAACATCTAAGGGAATACCCCAGTATGTCTACTGTTAAAACTTCCTGATAATTGCAGGCAAAAATTTCTTTTCCCTGCCCTCAATCACTGTCACTACTATATACAAAGATGAATTTTACTTTATATTGGCTCTAATATGCATGTGTCAATAGAAAACTATAGATAATGTAGTAAGTCTAATTTTCCATGGCTTATGTCATATCTGTTCCACTGTGACCTCTCATGTTGTCTACACTGGTGTAATTATTTGAATGTCAGTAGTTACTCTGGAAAAAAAAAATAAAAGTAAGACAAAGGTGACTGGGTCATGAAAAAATCCATATGAGAAAAAAGAACTGAAAAGAAGACTGAAAGATGAACCTTTCTTTTTTGCTTCTAACAGTCAAACACAACTGGATGACTATGACAGAATCTGTGCAGAATTACATTGGTTCACTGAACTGGGGCTATCGGGTTGCTCTGAGAGAGAAAAAAGTCACATATGAGAATGCCTATGGAGAATTTGTCGGGCCACACACAGTTAAGGTACTCCCTAACCATGTTTTCTGGGTCTTCCTGTAGTACTTTATGAGTAGAAATGCTTTTAAAATAAAATAACTTTTCCTTTGGTAGGACCGTGAAATACTTACTTTGGACTAATATTTTGTCCACAGGCCACAAATAAAAGAGGAGTTGAGAAGCTGTACACAGCTGAGAGATTTCTCATTGCCACTGGTGAACGACCACGATACCTGGGTATACCTGGAGACAAGGAATACTGCATTAGCAGGTAATACCAGGGAGAAGTATGAAGTCATTCACCATGTGTAAATGCTTCACCTGTAAGAGAAAATGATGAAGCATGAACAGGGCTGCTTGGTTGCTGCTTTTCTTTCCTGTGTAACTTTTTCTTAGGGGAAAGTAAGCGCAGGAGAGGATCTGTAGACAGAATTTAAGGTACAGAAAATATTGGTGTCTTGTAGAAACCACAGGATTGTGGGTGGCTGGCCAGGATGGTTCTGTGTCTGACCGATAATAGCAGTAACTGAGAACAACATGAATCATGTGCCTGTCCATTATAAAACTAATTCATCAGCTCTGTCCCAGTTACCCTTACACCCACTTCCTCTCTGTTCCTTATGGCCTCTCAGTTCACATACTGAAGGTTTTCTTGATAATGAAGAGCACAGTCTGCTTGGAAGAAATCTCCCTGCTCAAACACCAGGGAAAGCAGGAGCTGCAAAACAGTGGGTGTTGTGGAGCCAGTAGAAATGTCTTTATGCATTGGGGCAATCTTGAAACTCGACCCAGTCTTTTTTACAGCTGCTTATGGAAGTTAATTCAGCTTTTGGGAAAACTGGTTTCAAATGTGTGCTTAATTGGTAAGGCCAAACAGTTCTAGCGCGATTTTGACAAAAGCTGTGCAGACGGAATGTATTTTCGTATCAGATTAACTTTAAAGCTGCTTATTGCAGAATCAGAAATTGGAATTACTGGCTTATAAACCTATAGTAATGAAATAAATAACTGGCATAATCCCTGTGAAATTAAAACACCGTGTTGTATCTTTCCCTTCTAATAAGTAGTGCTGAAATTAAAGGTAACAGATAATACATGTTGCCTGCAAAGTGGTGATTGAAAAGCATTAAAGCCAAAGAATCAGAAGTGCAGGAGTTAAAGACTATCAGATTGAGGCAGTCTGTGTGATCATCCCTGGGTTCTCTGCAGGATAGAAACTATTATGTAGCCTTTAATTACGCAATCACAATTTATTCCACTACAACATTGCAGAGAGCATCTTTGTTTAGCCTTTGCTGTTGTGGGCTGAGAAGAGACACTTGGTTTAGACTGAAATTTTTGGAGAACTGCATTGCCAACCTCTGCTTAAATACCTGCTGAGCAAGCATGATGCCTCTATGAGTCTCTGCTTCCTTGAGAAGCCCTGGCTTTATAGTGCAGGTCCAAAGCATGGTAGAACTGACGTAGCATGGTAGAACTGACACAGCTTGATGAAGCGGTTGAAAGAAATGGAAAGCAAGCACATAAACATGTTTTCCACAGTTTCCTAGTTTTATCTCTGACTGTTACTGTGGTTTGCATTCATTTGCTTTATTGTCTGTATATATTTTGCACTGCTTATAATGCTTTAGCCACAGGATAAGTCTTCAAAGAAGTGAAGATGGTATTTGTACCATAAAGGTGAACTCCTTCCTCTTCCTTTTAGCAATTAGGAGCTAAAATTTGCAGGAAAATATGTTTGAAGCAAGACTCGCATTCAAAAAACCCAAGGAAACCAATCTACATTTTTTAAACAATTTTTCCTAAGTTTCTGGGGGAGGCAAAAAAAGGGCAATTTTTGTGGCAATGGAAAATTTTCATACGCCTTTTTTTGGTGTGTGTGTACTGCTAATTAGAACTTTCTAATTTCTCATATACTGATAGTGTATTCCAGCTGAATTCCCCCAAAATTAAATTGTTGGGTTTGTTTAGTGGGTGGGAAGAGGAATAAAGTCCTATTCTTACAGAAATGAAATTAGATAAATAGGAAGCACAATGCGTCCTTCTGGTTGTCTCTAATTTTCTTCTCATTTTTTTCCCCTTCTTCCTTTTTTGCCAGTGATGATCTTTTCTCTCTGCCTTACTGTCCAGGGAAAACCCTGGTGGTTGGAGCTTCTTATGTTGCCTTGGAATGTGCAGGATTCCTTGCTGGTGTTGGATTAGATGTCACTGTAATGGTGAGATCCATTCTCTTAAGAGGATTTGACCAGGATATGGCAAACAAAATTGGTGAATATATGGAAGAACATGGAATCAACTTTATTAGGGAGTTTGTGCCCATCAAGGTAAGCTCCACGTGTCACATGACTTTGTATCTTTGTGAGATTCCAGAATTCATTGCTTTTATTAGATGAATTAGTATATGTTGCATTCAAAACATTGTTACTCCTGCTTATTGTGGTCCTGCAAATGTTGAATATACTTAAATTCAGAAGTTGTCCTGAAATCTGTGAGAATTCTTGCAGGCTCATAGTTAAGCAAATACATAATTCCCTGTAAGATCAGGGCCAGTGCATCACAAACAGTCGTATATTTCATGCTGGTTCTCAAATTCCCAGCTAGCAAATACTGCTTATGTGCCCAGGACCAGTGGGCTACCCAGAGAAGTAAATGGGGTTTAGAAGTATCCATCTGTATCCTTTATTTGGCAGAGTGATTAAATACTTGCTCTGTTTTTGTTGAATTTGGTAGGAGTACTTGTGCAGTTAGTTATGTATAGGCAAATTCAGTTTGAAAAGCAGACTAGATAAGTTCTGGAGCTTTTCTAATGTAAAATTGCCTTATCAAAGACTTCAGAGGGTGCTTATTTTTCTTAATGTCTTTTCACAATAATTAGTGCTCAATTATTATGAAATGGGAAATAATGTATTAAGCCATTTTCAATTTGGTGTTAAGGCAGTGTGCTATGGAGTTTAACATTTTGGGGATTAAATAATTAAATTGAATGCAGACTGTTCATTTTCACCCTTACCACTATTAAAAAGAGCTTAAAAAACGCTCTTGCCAATTGCCACGCTTTGGGTCTGACCATCTCTATGAGCGTGACAGTGGATGTTTCAAGGGACTTCGGTTTGATGCATGTTTACATTGCAGAAATCCCATGTTATATGAAAAGCAAGGATGATTATCTAGCTTTTCTTCCATACATAGCTTTTGTAGGCTCAAATGGGGGATGAGAAAGTAGGAAGCTTTTTTACATGCGGATCATTTCAACTACCTGGCAGGTGGGCTTCTCCAGGTGCACCTTGCGAAAAGCGGTCCCTCACCCTAGTCACAAAATGCACTTTTGTGTGATTTACCCTGTCCCTTCACTGCATGACTTTGATTTCAGTGGGAGTAACATATGTAGCCTTGATTCTAGTTGAGAATATCCATAAACTTAAATTGCTGGACATGCTTTTACTAGGTCTTCTTGTCTCTTTCAAACACTGTTTTGGAATTTTGCATGTTGTGCTTATTAAAACCCTTCCTTGGGACGCTTGAAGACAGAAAATGAATTATTATAAATAATGCTGCCTTTGAACAAGAGCCATTTAAAACAGTGATCCTTTAAAGTCAGTAGGATGGTACAGAAGGCTTTTTTAAATTAAAAATATAGAAAGGACAGGGAAAAATAGAACTTTGTCAGAAACTTTGCTTTTTCTGTCTCTAAATACTGAATATGAAGTAGGAGCTAGGGAAGCTGTTGAAGTACTTTTTCATCTGTAGAATGAACACTAAAATTTCCTGGAATTGTGTTGCACGTTTTCATGTCTTCTACATGTACAGCCAACTGTAGGAAGCTTGTGGGCACCTCTCTGTTTCCTGGGGGAGGGTAAAGGAAGGACTGTAGCTGAGGACAGTAGTAATGAGGACAAAATATAACTCACCTGTATAGCTTCAGAAAGATATATTTGCATATATTTATTTGAAACTAAACCTTTTTTTCCTTTCTTTCCTGTTGTCTGTCCCTCCTGTACTGCCCTCCCCTCCCTGCCCCGCAATGTTGTAGGTTGAGCAGATTAAGGAAGGAACTCCTGGAATATTGAAAGTTACATCCAAGTCCACAAAGGGGAATGAAATAATTGAAGGGGAATACAATACTGTGAGTCCTGTCTATAAATGTCAGAATGTAAAATGTCCTTGCATTTAACGCTGAGATTTTTGTGGGGTGTTTTTATCCATAGTTTAAATTTTATGTATTTTATTCATTACAGTATGCTAATTGGACACAATCGATGGGTAATTAATATGACAAAAGTCCCAGAATCCATGGGCACTGGATCACTTGCATGCTTTTGCAGTCTTGTTTCTTAGCTTAGGCATGTTGATGAGCTTGGTCATGTGGAATCAGTTGCAGGATTTTTCCCCAGTGGGATATTTGTCATAAAACAGAAGTAATGATTTATAATGGCTTTCATAGTAACTAAAGCATGTTCTAGAGTGTTCGCAAAACAATGGTCCGTGCAAGAGTTAAACAAACGGCTGTCATGTCTTCTTAAGACCTGTTGTTGACACAGCATCTTCATTAAAACAGCTAAGGCCCTGTGGCAAGTCAGTGAGGCAGCTTCCTGGCACACTTTAAAACAGTAAAATTGCAGCAGGCGGGGATGTCATTATAGGTTTGATCAACTGTTTCCATCACCCCTCACCCCATTCATCATCATAGGCCTTGATGATGAAAGGAAGAAGAAAGTAAAATGTAAATAAATTATTTGGAAATACGCATAAAACATAAAGACAAGCTTTTGTGAGCCTGGGATTTTAGATTGCAAATACTATGTACCAGTGA
Organism: Loriculus beryllinus; assembly: GCA_039877255.1. Classification (NCBI taxonomy): domain Eukaryota; kingdom Metazoa; phylum Chordata; class Aves; order Psittaciformes; family Psittacidae; genus Loriculus; species Loriculus beryllinus. Next base: position 49,900 of record JBCJKH010064299.1, read on the forward strand.
CCTCATTTACCTGTATAGAGCAGCAGTCACCCCAAAACAAGGACATGCCTCAGTGCATCTAAGAGCCAGTATTATGAGAAAGTTTACAATAGCAGCAGTGCTGTTGCATAGTGTTGCAGTACTATTTTTCCTGGTCCATAGTAGTGAAGGCTTTTTAGCTAGCAAATCCTTTTCATTAAGGAAACATCTGGTTTGTTATTTGCTGAAATGCTGTCATTCCTCATAGAAGCAATGAGCTGTGTTGGATGCATTTAAGACCTTCAGCTGTGAAGATCTGGCGTACTTTGTTGTCTAAAAGACTTGATATAGATCTCTGAATCCTTCAGCGCAGTTCTTAGTTACCTGTGCAGTTGTCCAAGGCTGCAAAGCACATAACACTTTTCCTTGTGATAGTGTAGGCTAGAACTTGTTTTGCTTGTTAAGGTAGCCAAGGTGACAGGATGGATGAGAACCTGACCTGGTCTGTCATCATTCTGAGCAAATGTTCAAATAATATTTAACAGATAATGTTGTTTGGCAGTGACTTGGCTGAGAGACCTTTCCTTACAGAGCATTTTGGGGTTAGCTGTTCTAGAATACCACAATGGTATAAAAGTTCGATGAAATAAAGAATCTGACCCTAACCAATTTGTTTAGAATACTCTTAAGAGTATTTTTCCAGGAAAAGCTTTTTGGCTGTGTTTAATTTTCTTATTAAAACCTGGTTAATTCATGGTGGTGGTGTGGCTTGTCTTGAAGGCTATGAACGTACAATGGGTCATAAGCGTATTCATCTTTAATGTGACCAAGCCTTAGATACTAATCCTTAGTATATAATGAAAATAATAGCCACATGAAAATAATGCACTTTTGAGGTTTTAAAAACTCAGTAACAGGCATTGCTGTTTTACAGGTGCTGCTAGCAATTGGAAGAGATGCATGCACAAGAAAAATTGGTTTGGACAAAGTTGGAGTGATTATCAATGAAAGGTGAGAACGGATGTCTGTATACCACTGTTGCAGTGGTACTGGTGCGATGGTACTGGTGCATAGACATTCAGATGCTTTGAGGAAAAATTTGTTTCCTGTTTGCATAGACTTGGATAGGAGACTGTGTAGCAGGTGGCTGCATTTTCTGCCATAGTAATGCCACGATTGCTTTTTTGATACTGAAATACTAACTCCTAAATGATGGGAGTGAAAAGTGTCTGTTCCATTCTGTCCAGGCTCACAGGGCAGTTTCAGCTTCTTTCAGTGACAGGGCTTTCTAGAATCTGTCAGTTGTTCCTTGTGTTCTCTTAATCGCACCTCCTTGTTTTTGTCTCTACTATTTCTTGTGGCAGAGATCTGTTCATTCATACAGGCTTTTTGTGTGGTGGGGTTTGTTTATACTTTAAGGAAAACGCTATTATATGTTTATTTTGAAATACAAGGTTAAAGTAGCATTACTCTGATCACAGTTGGAGTTTGTGATGTGTTTTAGGTTTTAGAGGAGTTTATTTCTTGTCTTAGAGCAAGCTTTGGGGAGCTGTCTGTCTCTTTTAGAGGAGCATTTTATGTTCGGTGTAGTGAGGCTGTTGCACCAGGGAGTGGAGCTATCTGTAATATTTTCAATATTAGTAACTAAAACATCTTCTAGGCAAGTGAGGCCTAGGTGATCTTCCCTTTGAAGGAAAGATGACACAGAACCATGAACTCGATTTGGTAGTCTATGGAAAAACAGTGTAGAGGGTAGCTTATATATGAACACAGGGACTGATGTTGCTGAAGGGAACTGTTGAGATGTTCTGAAGTGGATATTTTGGTCCACTTAGAATTGGCAGACCTGTGTTGTCTTGTATTGCAGTACGCACCTTTCTGACACCAGGACACCTATTACTAGCTTAATAGAATGAACTATAAAATTGTTAGCATAAACCATATGTTTTTTAATAAAAGCAAAATTGAGGAAGTTGCGTTTTAATACAGGAATTGCTGCTGGTCCATTATGTAACTGTGTGACTGCTTCTGTGCCTGTTTGATTAGGTTTCCCTGTTACATGTGTTTCCTGCAGAGATTACTGCACTATCTCATTTATTAATGAAGTAGGAAATATTAATAATTAAAAACTTCCATTAGGTCAGCAGACTTATAGCTAAAAAGCTTGGTGGCTGTCCCTTAAGTAGGGTGTCTAACAGCTTGACCTGTCTTTGTGTAGAAGCCTGGAGGGTAAGTTGATAGAAACTGCTTCAGCTGCTGGACTGGATTTCAGTGGTAGAGAAATTCTTTCATCC
>JBCJKH010064299.1:52251-67605 GCA_039877255.1 Loriculus beryllinus
TAGAGAAATTCTTTCATCCTACAGCTCGAGCATGAGAATGCCTCTTCTTGTCATGCCTCAAGGTTGCCAGTACACAGCTCAACTGATAGTAGAGGGTGTTTGAGGAACGGATTTATACCTCACCAGAGAATTGATTCAGGAGATTAATTGCAACTTCACAGGCTACTGCCTTATACAGTGTGTAGATTCCTGTAGTTTTGGTCAAGTTTGTACTGCTTTACATTCTTCTCCAAGTTTGTAAGACTGAGAATGTGACTTCTCTCCTTCATGCTTCAGATACATGTCTTTCTCTTAAAGCTATAGGGCCTAACTCCTAACTGGAAGTTATTTATACCTTCAGTCTTCACAGCAGAACACTTAGACCTTTTTTCTTGTTAATTCAAATTACAGAACGGGAAAAATTCCTGTCAACGATAAGGAGCAGACAAACGTGCCATATATCTATGCAATTGGAGATATACTGCAGGACAAGCTGGAGCTCACACCAGTGGCAATCCAGGCAGGGAGATTGTTAGTTCGAAGGCTTTATGCTGGAGCAACCACTAAGGTAAGGACCTAGTTGCCACAAAATGCTGTCGTTGCTCTAGGACTTCTAAGTGCAGTGTGCAAGTCTGCTTGTTTATGGAAAACTCAATAGGCTTTTAAGGATTAGCTTTGACGATCGCTTTAATTGACTCTTGCAAAGACTGCTGCAGATATGTTCTGCTAATTGTGTAGGAAGAAATTAATACTTTACTGTATTAAGCAGTAGTCTCTTTTTTCATATTAAAAGGCTTTATTTTTCTCTGAGTAATAAAATTACCTGAGATTGTTTAACTTGTTTTTATCTCTACCACCTTCCCTAGAAGTCAACAGTCATTGCCATCCCACTAAATGCCTTAACTCTAATTCATAGGCAGTATACTGAACCTATGTACAGTCCCTAAATACAGTGCAATGGGGATCTGTGATGCTTTTAATTTTCAGTGTTATTGCCACTAATTTTTTTCAGTTTTCATCCATATGTTTGCAATATAATATATAGTTCTGCTTATAGTTCGATGTGGACAGAAAGGAAGATGAAATGAACTGATAAGTCAGCAGGTATTTATACCTGAGAAGTTGAATTCATCAATTCAGTGTTTGTTTCATACCAGTGCAATTGTAGGTTTCAATCAAGTTATGCTAGTCCAAATGGGAGTAACACGGGTACTCATTTACACCTTAACTTTATAGTGGGAAGAGAGTGACTTTAAAGAACTGTTATGTGGGCACCACTGATGCTAGAGCTTTTTTTACCTTCATAACCAGAGGGCATGAGCATAAAGGTTTTCCTCTTTTAGAGCCTGCTGTATTCATATCAAGTTCAGCTGTCGGCCAGATTTAGAGCTTGATTGAGTTATTTTAGGCTGGCAGGTATTGCAGTAACAGAATCCTGTATCAGTATGCCTAATGTCATTACGTCAGCCAGGCAAAGTTTAAGCTGGAGGCAGATTTTTTTCTTGCTGCAATACTATGAATATGTCTTAATTTACATTTTCTGCCAGATAACTGTCTCTCAAGGTATGCAAATCCTTATGTTGCCAAAGAAAACATCATCTCTTTGTGAAACCAAGAAATGAGTAATTACTTAGATAGAAACCTGCCTTACGTTGTTGTTGTAACAATTCTGGAAAGGGTGATTGTACAAAACATAATGAAGTGTTACAGATAGGTGGGAAAGAATAGTAAGTAGCATCTCAGTTGATCCCTAGTCACAAAGGAAGTAATTAGAGTTGAAATCTGTAGAAATTAAAATTACTAGAAATGAAGTGGAGCTGATCATCCTGCTAGTTTGCTATGGCAGAATGACTAATTGGCTGGATATGAGGATAGCAGTGGGTGTTCTTTACTTTGACTCAGGTAAAGACTTTTGGCAGTGTCTCCACAACATTCTTGTAGACAAACTGATGAAGTACAGGCGAGATAAGTGGGCAGTGAGGTGCATTAAAAGCTGGCTGAACTGCCAGGTTTAAAGGGCTGTGAACAGCATTTATAAAGACCAACTGAAGGCCAGTCACTAGTGGCACGCCACAGGGTTGGATACTTGGTCCAGTACTGTTTAGCATCTTCATTAATTCATTAATGATTTGGATGGTGAGACAGAGTGCACCCTCAGCAGGTTTGCAGATGATACAAAACTGAGGGATAAATAAATGATGCAGCCAGTGTTTGTGCTGCAGCTCAGAGGGACCTCATCAGGCTGGAGCAATGGGCTGACAGGAATCTTGGGGAGTTCAGGAGCGATGTGTGCAAAGTCCTGCACTTGGCGGGCGTGTAACTTCATGCACCAGCATAGGCTGGGGACCACCAGCTGGAAAGCAGCTGTGCAGAGGAAGCGTCAGGGGGGCCTGGAAGACAAGTTGACCATGAGCTCATGGCAAAGACCAGTGACATCCAGGGCTGCATGCTGCAGATGCATCCTGGCAGAACGTTGCCAGCAGGTGAAGATGTGAAGTGACCTTTACTCCTCCTCTTTGCTCCGGTGAAACTAGTGTGGATTCTGTGTCCAGTTTGGGGCTCCCCAGTTCAGGAGGGACAGGGCAAGTCCAGCAAAGGGCCATGACTATAATTAAAGGACTGGAGCATGTGATGTAAGAGGAGAGGCTGAGTCAGCTGGGAGTTTTTATACACTGCAGAAGACATGGCTTTGAGGCTCTTATATCAATGTGTATTTATGGTATAGAGTAAAGAAGATGGAGCCAGACTCTCTCCAACAGTATGAAGCGCAAGGACAGGAGGCAATGGATTAAAACTGAAACACAGGAAAGTTCCTTTTAAACATAAGAGAAAACTTTTCACAGTGAGGGTCGTCAGGCCCAGAGGTTGCCCAGAGAAGGAACCTCTAGAACACTCTAAAGCCCCAGTGAAGTCAGGGTCAGTGTTTGCCTTTCATGGTATGTGATTGGGCACGCACTATCAGCTCTAGCTCTTGCTGTGCCCCCAGATAGCTGTAGTTCATGTCTTTTATTCTTTGGTATTGCCTAGACTACAGTTCATACAAAAGATGATGGTTTTTGGATGGTGGTGGTTTCTTTGCATCATCCCCAGCTAAAAAAAAGCATGCTTTGTAGAAGCAGTTAACAGTCTACTTTTTATCTCCTGTTTGACCTGCGATCGGATACGTTTCTAAAAAGGGCACTGGATTTTTTCTTCCTTTAATATATGCATACTAATGTCAGTGTGCTTTAAGTTGTCTTTCTTTTTAGGAATTATGAATGATCCAACTTTCCTTGTTGTCTTTCAGGCTGCTGAGTTTTTACCCAGTGTGCTGATTTTATTACTGATGTGTTGTGTTTTGTTTCAAATGCTACACAGTGTGACTATGTGAATGTTCCAACTACTGTATTCACTCCTTTGGAGTATGGAGCTTGTGGGTATTCTGAAGAGGCTGCGGTGGAGAAGTTTGGAGAGGAAAACATTGAGGTAAATGCCTTAGATTCATCTGGATTTGAAGTTCCCAATTTGTAATTTAAAGTAACGTCAAGAGTCAATTTAAACAGCACTCTCTGATGTAAGCCAGGAGGTGACTAGGTACATTTTTATCTTCTTATGTTGTAAAAATAGTCTTCAGTTCCATTGGCTCTAATTTCAAATATGTTCCATTTTTAGCAAACAGGGTTTGAAGGTGGAATATTTGGTTTAAAAATAGAAGGCAGTTTCTTTGTGTCTGCAAATACTTAAGGACAAATTAAAGCTGTGTATGTGCTGGAAGCAATGCATTAGTTTTAGTGTCAAAGTGGATGGAGCTTTTTGTAGCTACAGTGTGGCAAATTCCTTGCCATGGTGATTTTTAGTTTATAAAGCCAAGTGTTATGCTAATTTTTCCTGTTTGACTATACAGGGAGGTATGTGCTTAATTTTACTCACGTGAGTAATCCCTTCTAATTCACTGGCATTGCTGGTCAAGAGTGAAATTAGGCGTATGTAAGCACTTAGTGCCTGAGGCTGTTCTTACAAAGCACTGTACAGAAATCACAGAAAGCATGAGGAGAGGGAGTCTGACAACAAACTGAACGTTTATGCTCCATGGAGATCACCTGGGAGAATTATTTGGGGAAATACACAGATAAGTTGTGGTTCATGAAGCTGAGAACTTGTCTCTCTCTTAGCTTTGTCAATTTACAGTTTTTGAATTGCAGTGTGCAGAAAAGAAGTAAATATAACTCCAAATAACAGTGTGGCAAGTACCATTAACCTGACTACAGGGCAAAGGCTTGAATTCTTTCCTGCCCACAAGTTTGTATATACCCATTCAAATTTTTGTAACCAAGTCAAATTCTTGCTGTTGGGTTGTGAAACACAAGGCTCAGTTGTAGAAAATGCACTTTGAATTTCCAAAGCCATGTTACAAAATGTGCATCCAGAGTCATTTGTGTCTAAGAGAGGGTTAAGAACTTACTCAGTTTATTCTGACCTTTTTATCATGTCACCATATTGGCTTTTGCAAGCTTCAGTAAGATTATCGAGTTGCATCTGTCATTCAGACCTGCTGAATTTCAGATAGTGATATTTATGAATGCTTTGTAACCCATTAATGAGGAAAAACATTGAACTGGCTCTGCTAGCTTGTGAAGGAACTTATTTTTTACTGGAATTGTGAGCAACTAAAAATTTCTTTCAAATAGTAATCAATTTCAGATTAGTTTATAGTGAGAGCTCTTGGGAGTTCCAGGTAAAGCTGTGCCTTAAAACACCCCATCATTTTCTGAGATACATGCTGCGCAGGTAGGCAAGCAGCCTTATCTGCAGTTATGAATCTGTCCAGTGATGCTTTTTGGGGCAGACAGGAATATGTGGTGGTGTTTTTCTGATGTGCTTTCCATTTTGCACTGATACATAATCTCATCTGTCCTAAACCTGGGCTTGGAGGCTATTTCTTACCTTTTTCTGCTCTGAGAAATATCTTTGCCTTTGTTCCAGGTAGAAGCAGACACAATACAGCCTTTTGTGAGGAAAGCTTGTAATTGTCTAGTTTAATGACAGTGTGATGAACTGCATCCTGGAAGTGTAATATGCTTATGGCTTTTTTCTTCTTTTTTAATTATTGGATGACATTAGTGCCTGTTTCGTAGAGGCTTCCTTTGGCATTCATCAAGGGGAAAGAGTCTCACCCTGATGTCAGATACTCCAAATGCTATGTGCATGGCTCATTATTTAAGATAATCTGGCAGGTATTGGAAGTTCATGTTCTCTGCTGTGAAATTACTCAACTGGTTTTCTAACCTGTGTTGTATTTGCAGGTGTACCATAGTCACTTCTGGCCACTGGAATGGACTGTGCCATCCAGAGACAACAACAAATGCTACGCAAAGATAATTTGCAATATTCAAGACAGTGTAAGTGCATCTTTTGTTTCAAGGAAAAGAGCAGCTATACATTCATCAGAGAGACTATTGGTACTGCAGCTATAAATAAGTTATTTTAAACAAATTAACATGAATTCAATTGTTCCTACCTTTTGAAATGTAATAAATATTTATAGGAATACTTTTGTTGATATAAAATTGACCCTTAGTAAAACAGAAAATTCTGCCTTTGCTGTTGGTATGTGATACCTATTCTGCATGTGTAAAGTAAGAAACATGTCTAAGATTATTCATTAGCTTTTAAATTGAGTGAATCAATGCATGTAAAAATGCTTAGAAGTTTTATCGGTTTATCTAATTCTCCCTCCCCAAAGTGGAACATTCTTGTCTGGGAGAGTCTGAAATTGAGGTCTCTCAGAAGCCATCACAACTTGTAACCTCTGCAAATCCACACGTGTCTATAAAACTCTTGAGCTCATTCTAACAGGATTAATGTATCTTGCCTGCACAAATCTCATTTAAGGTGATAATGCCAGGATTATCCTTGGACTAGCATAAAATTTCCTGGCAGTGGAAACGTACAATACCTGCTGAAGCACAAGCAAAATCACTAATTGGTTAAAAGAATTGGTATGCCTCTCTCTGAATGATCATCATCTTTTTAATAAAAAATCAATTGATTTTAATCATATGAGTTACTGTGAAGCATAATCTGATGATGAAATATGTTCCTGTTAAGACAGTGGCATAGAGTTATCAGTCCTAAAAAAGATTTTGGTCTGTTTTACCTATTTTTATGGTGTTTTTTTCTTTATCGTTAGATACACATTTATCTTCCTGCAGTCTTTCTAAGCGTCATGTCACCATTTTGTAAGATTTTCAGACCTGTCTTTTTTGCCCATGTCATCTTTCTGGAGTAGTCTGCATCCCATGTTTGTATTCCTAATTCAAAGACTGAAGAAAATGAAAAGGTTTAACAGTGATTTAAAGTGTTCCATTAATTTGTTCCCATTTCTTGTTCTAAGAATCGGGAACATGCTTAAACATCTAGGGGTAGAATTGAAAGTTACCCTGAATGAAAAATATTTCAGTAGCTATTTGAAACTGCAGTTACCTCTGTTTCATTGCTGTAGTTTCATTTTTACATATGTCCATATTTTTAAAGGAAAATAAGGATAATTCCATTTTAGTTATTTCCTAATTATAGCTTTTCCTATTTAAATAAATTCTGTGGTAAATCTCATTCCTCAAGCTTACTGGAAGAAAAATAACCTTTCAGTGTACTGAATATCCACACTCTCTTACATGTAATGTTTAGTGGGAAGAGCAGATAACTGTTGATACCCAGCTGGGCTACATCTATGCTCAGCAAACTCTGATTAATGCTCTGAAAGCCACTAAAGCCCACAGCATTTGGCATTTGTTAAGAGGCACTTAAATTTCTTAGAGAAGCAAGTTATTCTTTAAGAAAAGCAGGTCAAGTCAGTGCAGCTTGTTCTGCTGAGTGTTTGCTGAGGATATACATGCAATTTGATGTATTTTTCAATCTAACAATGGTATAGATATGAGAGGTGTGAAGTAATAGTATCTTCCTTGTAATGGAATAGATGTCTTTCAGTTTGTTTTGCCAGCCTCTAGGTATATTATCTCCTAATGACAGTGAACACAGGGCAGACATCAGTTTAGTTATAATTCAGTTCTTGCCACATCTGGTTACCCAGAACTTCAGTTTGTGGCCTTTTCCTGTAAGTACCTGTCAGACTGAAAGTTCTTCAGTAGATACACTGAAGAGCATAGGCCCTATTGTTGCAAACCTTTATGCAAAGTGCTCATCCATACCTAGGCAAGCAGCCTGTGCAAATGAGTGGAGTTGCTCACCTGAGTAAAATTTAAATGCAGGTTTGCAATTTGGACATGCACAATAATGAAGTGTAGAACATGGTGTGTGTTTAATTTGTATGCCACTGATGTAAATGCAGGACTTCTGCACAAAACTTTGTAAGGAGGCTGGTCGGTGATTCTTAGTTGAACCTTTTCCTCTTCAGAGAACAAAATTATACCCACAATTTCCCATCTGTTGGTGCTAATAATTGATAGTTCACATTTGTGTCATTACATGAATTTGTGGTATGTTTTGTGAGCTGATTAAGTTATATAGTCTGAGTAAGAAAACCTTGCATGTTATCTAAAGAGAACTGAATGCATGACTGTGCTTGTATTTTATTATCTTTGATATTTAGGAGAGAGTCATTGGTTTCCATGTCCTTGGTCCAAATGCTGGAGAAGTCACTCAAGGGTTTGCAGCTGCTATGAAATGTGGGATCACAAAAGAACAGCTGGACAGCACCATAGGAATTCATCCCGTGTGTGCAGAGGTGAGTATATGAAGTCACCTCATAGCCCAGCTTTACTAGCGTTCCGGAGTAAGGTGCTGGAAATCTGAATAGCAAAACTCTGTTAAAGAAGTCCCAATCTGGGGGAAGGCAGGGAAGAGGTAAAGACAGGAGAGGATGTAGTTTTAATATTTAGAAATCTAACATTTGGGCTTAATCTGGGATTATTTTAAACTTTTTTTGTTACTGTGTTCATTTGTGAGATGTTTATGGTCTCCCTGATCCAGTGCGCTCTCTGCTGGGAAGTACAGGATTTTCCTTCCACTCTCAAGGATCCATTTATGAAGGCTTCAAATACTTTTCAGTTAAAGTGGTTGTCAAAGCTGACTTTTTTTAGATATGTGTGCTCAAAATAGGCTTACAAAATGGTGCTGTGCAAGGGGCCAAGTTTTCTATTGTGCCCTTTTAAAGATCTCTCCTTTACTTTTGAAGTGAAGACATGAGGCCACACAAAAAGATTTCTTCTTGTGTTTATCTTACTGTTCCTCATTTAATGAGGAGCTTAATTTTCTGAACTGGTTGGGGGAGAACTCCTCCCAGGTGTAAGTCAGAGATGCTCCACTGATACTAGTAACATTAGGACCAGTTTATATTAGTTAAGGATTCCTGCAAACTGTTATGACCTTTATATGTCTCTGTATGGAATCTCTGTGTCAGCTACAAGGTGTCGCAGGAGTTCACCAGGATGCTGCTCTGCAGAAGCGAAGTCTGCTTTACTTGTGTTTCAGAGTGGTACAGTATAAGCAGTACAATATGAACTGTATTAATTGAATGGACTGCTAACAATCTGAATCATCTTCAAAGCATCCACAATATAGATTCTGTTTTGTGGGTTTTTTTCTGTAGTATCATCTAATGGTGTTCTTAGAAGCCCTTGAAGAGTAGCAGGTCCTTATGTTAGCAGGGGCCCTGTGTAGGGGGAACTCTGAGGGAGGCATTCAAACCTGTGAACTCAAGTGGGATTATTAGCATATGCAGAGTGAAGGGAGGATGGTAGTCATAATTTATTCTGGACATCTGAGCTGCTAAAATTGAAACTGAATAGAATGATGATTAGACATAATTTAGGGAGGTAATTTCAGATAATCGTATTTGTTTGAGTAGGGGAGGAAGAAATTGGCTCGGGAGAAATACACTGTTTAAAAGCTCCAGGGAACAGCGATCATTTTTTAGTGCCAGTCTTCAAAAGGTTATTTTATGCCTGTTACTTAATTTAATCTCTTAAGCAGTAAACAAAAATCAACGTGCAAGATGGTATTCTTTGATTTTAGAAAATGATTTTCAATTGTTTGGAATCTGTGAGGACTGCACATACCTGGATTAATAGAATGATGGGTATTATCAGCATTATTTTTATCTTGAGGCTGTAAAAGCTAAGAAAAAGGAAGTCTGATCTGATCAGGAAAGGGAAAGTGTTGCAGGGTCAAATGCTGCCATCCTCACTGCATAAGTACTAATTTGTTGCACAAAGTCTCCTGTGAAACATGGTATTATTCAACTAGAAGAAGACTGTAAGACTGACTGAGAGTCCCTTTTCTCGCTGCTTACAAATTGGATCCAGGTTTCGCTTCTTTTATTTGACCAGCATTTTATTCTGCAGAAAACGAGTTCTGAATAGAATTTTTTGCAAGGTAAAGTACAAATAACTGTAAGCACAGAGTTGGTAGGACCTCAGCCTTGCAGAGAACTACCTCTCAGCCTTGACTGTACTGCGCTGCTAGAAATACAGTCATATATAATAGACCATCTGTGATGAAGAGAAAGTGTCTTCTGAAAGCTGGGATGGTTCTTCAGGTTAGCTAATGATGGCTTCCCACCCATTGGATCTAAGGTTTTGTCTTAATTTGAATAACTAACAAAATCTGTCAAAACCCTCATGTTTCCAGTAATTATGAAATGACTGCCAGCTGGCTTCCTAGAGTTAGGGACCTGTATGGTTCCTACAGGCACTTGAACTGTCTAACATACTCAGAGCTTGCAGTCAGGCCAAGAAGAAAGCAAATAAATTTTGCACATTTTAATCTTTGTCTTTCAGAGTGAAATAATAATAAATGGAGATTTCCATACATTGTCAGTCTGTGGATCAGAACTGAAGAATTAGAAACGCTGTCTCAAGCTATGCACTGTAGTTTGAATATATTGCTGTTGTTCTCCCATGTATATTAGACATGCATTTGTCTTCCTGATTAGTGCATAGTGCTTTACCTGCTTATGGAAAGTGGAATAGGTATATCATTTATTGATGTTCTCTGAAGAGCTGCTAGCAGTCTTACTGCAGCAAAGCTTCTACTTGGAGAACTGTAGGGCTTTCAGATCCCTATTATCTTTAGATGCATCAGTGTTATTTGCATAACTGAAATGTGTATGTACTTCATTCTGTGCTAAGTTTATTCTTCCTAATAGCTTTGATGTTATCTAATTATTGCAACTTTGAACCATTTAGATAGAAGTGGTTTTGATTTCCTTTTTTCCTTTCTATATTGTATCTATGCAAAGCTATGCAATTATTTGCATGGTAAGGTTCTAATATTAAACCAGTTCTTGTAGAATTCTTCTTCTTGAATTTTGATACCTTTCAATTTTGCAGTAATTATTCTTGAATATGTTGTTTTCTTTAATATGACTTGAAAGAAGATTGGACTTTTTCCAACTAGATTTACTGAGTGTTTTCTTTGCTGTTGTCCAGAGGATACAGAGCTCAGACATAATACTTACATCAGCAATCAGTTTCACATTTCTGTAATATCTAGAAAGGTACAGAGGCTAAATTTATGTTCTCTCCAAATGCTGCAGCCTTGGGTTAACTTCACTTTCCCTACAAGTAAGTTATCTTTGAGCCATAAAGACACTTACTCATCAGGTGTAAAGAGTGGAGTTTATTACTTCTGAGCTCATTCCCACTGTAAAAACTTAGGAGCATTAAAACAAAAGGTGATATAAAGCCATGTGATTTTCTTAATTCTTTCTTTTCCACTGTAACAGGAAGCCCATAAAGTAAATTGAGAGAAGAAAGGGTGTTTGTATGTTTACTCTTCAGTGTCTAAATGTATGGGTTTTGTTATTATTTTATTACCTTAAGAAATGACAGTGATTTTGAGCATTAAGTGCCAGTTGATCTTCCAGAAAAGGATTAATTTTAGCCATACTAAAGGTCTTTTCTTTACTTTTTCTCTCTTCAGATATTCACCACCCTGACCGTGACTAAGCGTTCTGGTGAAAATACCCTTTTGTCTGGATGCTGAGGTTAAAGACCTCCCATTCTTGTTATTGCCAGAGGCTGGCTTTCATCACAGTGTCTGACTTGACTTGTGCAATTCAGAAGAAAGGTTTTGGAAGAAGTTGTCCTTAGACATTCCTGCGGAAATGCGTAGATCTTGAGCAGAGCATCATCCAAAGGAGAAGAGCACTGTGGGAGTTGGGCAGTTGCAGTGACTGGCTGGCAATTAGCAATGCAATGGGAGTATTGACTGCCAAGCTGATGCTTAGCAGAGCATTTAAATGCTTTCATGAAGTCACAGCCTGAAGCCTGCTTTGTCTGGTGGGCAGTGATGGAACAACTGCTAGCACAGCTGGACCACAACTGTTTTGGTTTGGTTTTATTCCTCTCTAGTTTCTTACATGAACAAAGGACTTCTGGACTCAGGAAAACGACCACAACTTCAGATAGTTGTATAGTGCCTCTGTGTACTTAGGTTATAACACAGCAGTTGCAAGGTCTCCTCATGAGCATGTGTTTTACCAGCTTACATGCTTGTGGAGGGGAAGTTGTATCTACGTGTTTGATCCTGTGGAAGAAAATATCACTGGAAGAGAGTTTAGTGCCTTTTAGAAGAACATATTTCTTGGCTTCGAACTGACTCCGTTGTGACTTTTTATTTTAGAGTTATTTATTTGTGAAAATGTTCTCCTTAATGAGGAAGGAAAATACTTTTTACTAAGGCTGCATTATGCAGAAAGTTCCCTTTTTTCCCTCTGGAAGTAGCAACCATGCATATAGCACAGACATGATCTTCTTAGCTTTATCTTGCAGTTTATGAGATTATAATTAATCCAGTTTGGAACTGACACAATTCCAGTGTGGAATGAGTTGTGCTTCCAGGAGCTCTGTGCAACTTTACTAAATCTGAATAAGCCCTTCCTTTCTGGATGAGCTGTCATATGTTGCACCATTCCAGGTCTAAATTGGCCACTTTGCACACAGCAGTATTGAGACTTCCCCTCAGATTAGTGGGCCAATAGAATTAAAACAATAAACCAAAGAACACTCCTCAAAGCAAACAAACAAGCAAACCTCACACCCAACCTCCAAAAACCTGTAGCAAAAAATCTATGTAGATACAGCCTAAAAGCTGTGTTTAGTTCCGTTTGTGTTTTGATTTATGTTTAAGAAAACACTTTCAAAACAGGTTTCCATGGGAAATAACAGATTCCTGAATGTTCCTCCTGTGTTGGATGAACTTTCATACGTATTTATTAAGAAATGGTAAAAATGCCTCTTTGTAATGGAAATGAACGAGCATATTGATCTGGTCTTTCATTTCCCTCTGTTTTAGCAGAAAGGTTTGGGTTACTTTTGTTAAATGGTTCTCAGGAGTTTAATAGTGCGGGCGGTGTGAATAGAGGGTGAGCTCTCTGGCCCTCTGGGCAGAATGCCTTATGCCGAAATTTTTACCTGGTTAAAGAATTCATGGATTTCTACTGAGATTTTGAGAATAGTCTTGTAAGTTATTTTTATAAACTCATGCATAACTGAAGGATTGTTAAACGTGTTTTGTATGTTATCAAGAATGGTCTGTGGTAGCAGTTTTCTGGCCAGTTTCTTAAATAAATTGAATATTTGCACAAACAGATGCTCGTTTTGATGCCTCTTCCAAGCAATGAAAGCAGGTGACAGCAAGCCAGCTTTTGTTTTTAAAGGCCAGAAGAGGGCACCTTGATAAACCCAGCTGCACTGGATTTTAAAGGTAGGCATTTCTGAGAAGCAGGGTTTGGGGTTATGTTATGTGCTTTGTTTTTGCATGTTAAACATTTGAAAAGGGCATACTTAACAATAGGAAACTAATCAGGAAACCAGCCTTCCACTATTTGCACTGGTTGCCATCTATGTAACTTCTGAATACACAGGGGTTCCTGAGCTGTTTGGGTAGCTGCTCTAATTCAAGCACGTGGAGAGCAGCATTTCCAAACAAGCCTGTAGGCAAGTCAGATCCTGGGGTGTAGGGATTAAAGACACGTATGAGCTTGGCTTTGCAAGGTTGGACCCACATGTATCCATTCCCGTGGGTCATGTCATCATTAATAATGTGTTTTCATCATTAATAATGTGGTTTCGCCCTAGTGGCTTGTAGTTCAGTAATTGTTGGGTTTAATTACTTTCATTTTTTACTTTAAAATTGTGAGGCTTTTCTTGTGTAGGGCTTTTATTTCTCCAGAAGGAAAACATTTTCAGGTGTGTATTTCTGTGTTGTCTCTGCATGATGATATATAATGTATTACAACATCACATGATGATGTATTGAATGCCAAAGCAAAGTGTTAATGCTTTCATCCAATTAAGCATTCATTGGGTAATCAGTGCTTTGGAAGCATATACAAGAAAATTTGTTAAGTTAAAAGGTATTTATGTTCAGCTCGTATTCATTAGTTATTAACATTTTTTGGACCTTACCATAAGTTTAAGTGAGAATCATCCGAAGGAATTACAGATGCAAATGCAGACAGCAAATTTCACTAACTTTAGCTGGGAGTTAGAACTTCACAGACAGCTCAGAAATTGGTTTTTAATTGTCCTCCTTTTTTTCATTTTAAGGAACCCCATCGGCACTGGTCATTCCCTTTTTACCTCTCTCCCCTTGCTGTGAGTTGTTGGAGCAATCCAAACTTTCCTGTAAGTCTTGTATCCCAGCTTGAATCATCCTGCCTTCCCTCCTTTAAGACCTGCTGCCTGTCCAGAGACTCTGTAGTGTCAGCACTGTGCGGTGGTGCAGGACCAGCTTCAGACAAGGTGGATCTCCTGAGGATGCTGAGTCGTGGGTGCTGGAGGTTTCACGGTAAGGCAGGTCTCTTGCTGTGCCTTGTGGGAGGACCCTGCACTCACAAAGGTGTCTGATGATCCTGTCTCTGGCTCTACCACTGCGGCTTGTCCCTTGCTCTGCGATGCCGCGTGGCAGCTGGTGGGTGACTGCTGGTGCACACCATGCCAATGCAAGAGGGTGATGAAGGGACCAGATGGCTGAATCTTATACGTAAGACTTCTTTCAGGTCAAAATATGGTGTAAATGTTTGTGGTAAGATGACAGCCTTGCCTAGAGGGAAGTGTCACTAGCCCTTTCTCTTTGATGACTGGCTTTGCTGTTTGCTCAGTTCTCCTCTGCATGGGATGGTGTGAGACTGTTTTCTTGCCAAGGCCTGTTTGGCCTCCAGAGATAAATCAAACCTTAATAAATACAAGTCATCAGGGGATGTGCCACACCACTGGTCTCCCTTCTGCATACACAAAATGTCAGCATGGGGTTTTGGTTTGGGGGCTGCTGGTGGTGAGTGGAGTGGAGAAGGGGCTTGGGCATTTATCAGAGAGGGTGGGAAGATGTGTGGGGCCATGGGTGAAAGCACAGTGCAGGGCAGCAGTTGCCTCATTGTGGAGGATGGCTCCCCAGAGACCACTGAGCTTGGAAGATGCAGGAAGGCCTTTTTTGGGCAGAATCTGACTTTCCTCAAACAGTTTGTTTTTCATTCAATTGCCCTTTTCATCTCTTTTCCTGTGAAATCTTCCTAGTTACAGACTTGTCTGAGGGAGTTCTTCCACAGCATTTTTACCTCTTAAAATTACAAGCTAAGCTGACACACTGGGGGTTATGTATCAGGTCGGAGAGGGAAGGCTTTCCTTCCCCTAGCAAAGCTGTGTGATTGGCCTTGCTGAGGACCACCGGTGACTTCTGACCTGCGCCATCGTGTTGGGTGACTGTTGGGTGCCTGCAAGTGGTTGCTTTCTGGCAAGACCCCTCCATGAGCATTCCCTGCTGCTGAGCCCATTCCCTGCTGCACCCGGCCGCCATGGGCTCAGACAAATGTCCATTCCCATCTTTAACAGGAGCTGACCAGGGCACACAGAATCATAGAGTCATAGAATAGTTAGGGTTGGAAAGGACCTTAAGATCATCTGAACTCCCTGCCAGGGTGACAAATATGCTGCTAAACCCTAGCTGCTGCTTTCTTCTGTATATGCTTGTCTCAACCAGTTCCTCTTTTCTTGAGAGTAGGTTTTACTCTAGGATAGGCACAGAGTAAATGGAGCTCTGCCCGTCGCTGGTTTTCAGAACCAAATAGTAACACGTTTAGGCAAAGAGTCTGATTTCCCTTTTAATGTCAATGTAAACTGGCATCAGGGCATCCACGATGAGAGCCACACGTGTGCCACATGCTGTGATGGAGAGCAAACAGAACCAGTGACTTGCATTTGAGTTTGACCCAGAGTTGATCTTCCCAAGTTAAAAGGAAACTCTGAGGCTTCTGCTCTGTTTTATATATATATATATATATATATATATATGTACATAACAATATATATATAACAATATATATATAAAAAACAATATATATAAAAATGCATATGCTTGTAAGTGTGTGTGTATATA